>SJXO01004880.1:81534-169110 GCA_006408615.1 Connochaetes taurinus
GCTGAGTCCTGGGACGGGGGGCGTGTCCTCCAGACTCGGAGGGTGGGTCCTCAGGGCGCGAGGCTGGGCCTTGAGGCTCGAGGGGCCAGTCCCCGGGACGTGAGCCGGGTTTTCTCAGCGCCGGGCCAGTCCTTAGGGAACCGGATTGGCGGCGGGTCTACAGGGCGCCGAGCGGGACGTGGGCCCTTGGGGCTCGTGGGGCGGGTCCTCGGGGCTCCGGGCGGGTCCTCGGGGGACGGGTGCTCGGGGCCCGGGGCGGGGACTGGCGGCGGGTATTCTGGGCGCTGGGCAGGGATTGGTGGCGGATCCTCCGGGCTCGGGGCGGGACGTGGGTTCTAGGGTATCGGGGGGCGGGTCCTTGGGGCGGCGCGCGCCGCCGTACCCCGCTCCTCCCGCGCGCGGCCCCTGGAGTGCCCAAGGCGCGCGGCCAGCCCTGCTCGGGCCGCTGCACTCGAGCTGCCCCGCGGCCGAGCGAGCGCGGGCAGGGGCCGGGGCCGGGGCCGGGGCCGGGGCCGGGGCCACGGCGGCGGGTGGCGCACCCAGGGTCCTTCTGCAGTCCCCATAGCGAAGAGCGAGGGCGAAGCCAAGGCTAAGCGGGGCCGGAACCATGAACCGGAGTTTCCACAAGTCTCAGACCCTGCGCTTCTACGACTGCAGCGCGGTGGAAGTCAAGAGCAAGGTGAGCCGGGGGCCGGCAGTCTGCGCACCCCCCCCCCCGCCCCACGAATGAATGGGCACCCCGAAGGGGACTGGGCGGCGCGAGAGGGGCCGGCGCCGACCACAACTTCAGAGCGCGGCGCGAGTCCGTGAGATGCGCCGGGGTCCCTCAGTCCTTCCCGCCCCTGCGCGCGCACAAAGCCCGGCAGCCCGGTAAGGTTCGGCTCGAGCCCCGGCGCTCGGAGGGCCGCGCGGCCGCCGGACCCTTCGCGAGAGTGGCTCTTTTGTTCCACCAGCCGGCGGCGATCCGGCGCACCGCGCGGTGGAGGGGCGATGTTTCCGGGGCGACCCGGGGGCTGATCGGATTCGGGGCCCTGGAGGGGCCTTGGGGGCCCGGTCCGGGGAAGGGCCCTGGCTGCGCCGCCTCCTTCGCAGCGGAGGAGCCTCGAAACCGGCGAAGGGGAGATAGGCAGCGGGTCCTCGATCCCCGGACCGGACCCCCAGTCCCTAGCACGGCCCTGCGTACCAGCCCCTCAGCCTCCCGACGCGCCCCAGGCCCAGATTCCCGGGGCGCGCCGGACCGGCGGCCCCTCCCGCTGCCCGCGCCCGGGCCCCAGCGTGCCCGAACTTGCGGGTGGCTGTGCGCTTTGGATAATTGGCTGATAGGATCTGGCGCTTCTGCCCGTTGCGGGGGCGGCACCTTCGCGGCAGAAGCTTTTGTCTGCGAGGGTCTCAGGGGTGGACCTTGCCGCAGACGAAGAGCAGCAGTTCTTCAGGGTCCTGGAGGAGGGGGCCTCGGGCTTACTGCTGCCTAGGATCGGCTTTCGCCCTTTCTCTGCGCTCCCCCCGCCCGGCTTGGTCAGGCAAGGAGGAGAACCTGAGTGGTGGCAGAGGGGCCAGACCCGAGGGTGGGCTCTGACCTCCAAATCTGCACACTTGGTCGCCGGCGTGTGTGTCCTGGGAAGACTAACCCGATGGCCCCTGTCTGGGCTGCCCGTACCAATCAAGGTGGGGTCCTTTGGCATAGGATTTCCAGGGAGGTTCTCTGCAGGAGTCCCACAGAATGAGTTGTGGGATTTCATCACATCTTGTTGGGCAGTCTATTTATGAACCCTCATATCTAATTACCTCCAATGCTAATTCTGTGACCCTGGCCCAGCACTCATCTCTTTTTAGCCCCAGAACTCCCCACACCCCCAAATCAAAAGTGACCTCTGTGAGTTGTGTGGGGGGAGGAACCAACAAGCCTGAGTGGGAGCACCAAATAACTGACGTTTCTTCAACTCAGTGGGAATGTGGCTTCTTAGAACTCATTGTCCCCTGACAATAGCCACTGAGCACCCATGGTGTTTCACTTTAACTATTTATTTTGAGATCGTCATAGAGTAACAGGCAGTTGTGAGAAAGAACACAGAGGCTTCCCCACAGGTACCATCTTGTATCACAGTGTCACATCCAGGGCCTTGTGGTGTTTTCAGGTCACAGTTTGTCATGCGTGCATTCCTGAGGCCCAGCAGTCTCCACGAGGACCACTTCCATCCCGAGGGGACCTCCTGGCAGCCTTTCACCCCTGCAAGGTGGCGGGTTGGTTCTAAGTGATGAACACCCCAGGCTGTTCACGAATCTCACTGGCCGAATTCCCTGGGCTCTGCAGCCACGGTGGCAGGCAGCTGCCTGACCAGATCCAACTCCGGAGGGCTAGCCCTGGAGGAAATGCCCTCACCAGCCTTTATCCTGCAGTCTTGCACTCTGGACGTGGCGGACCCCTGAGGCCTGAAGAGTAAGAGTCTGCCTTTGTCTCTCCCAGGGAACTGGGGCCCATGGGTGTTCTGGTGGCCCAGTGGGTTACCTCAGGCTGCCCCTCCTCCTTGACCCCCAGTGAAGAAGGAGGGCTGCCCCATGGCCCGAGCCAGGGTTCAAGGTCAGATGCAGTGACTGCTCCGCCAGGGGTGAGTGGCAAAGTTTTGGTTGAATTTGGGAACAGTCCTGGAGGGCCACACCAGGCCGGGCCCTGCTGGGCTGGCTGGTTATACACACAACACCACCGCCCCAGGCCCTTTTGGATAAGGTGGCTTGCCTTACTGTTTGTCCAGTGGGGCCACGTGGCTCCCCCTTCTGTACCACTCTCTCACCCACCCACGGAGTCCATCTCTGCAGGGAGCCTTATTCCAGCTGCTCTTGTCAAAATATGGGAGGCAAACCATTATGACAGTGATGTCTTTATCCAATCTAAATGGTTCACCATGACACCTGGGTTTGCATGTGGAGAAAATCGTGCCAAAATCCAGCCAGTTCTACCACCCAACCTTGTGAGCTTTCAGACAAGTCATTTAACTTTTCTGAGCCTTAGTTATTTCATCTGTACAATGGTCATTGAACCTATTCTGGTAGCCCGACAGGATCAAATGAGGCAATGAATGGGAAAGCACCTGTAAACTGCAGGGCACCCACAGTTGTAAGAGCTAAGCATTGCAGATCAAGACTCTGTGGCATTTCAGAATACCAGGTCTGAAAATTGCCTCTGATCCTCTCAGAATTGTTGGTGTTAGCCCTCTGCCACAGCTGGTCAATTCCCAAAGCCTTGAGACAGAGAAACTGTCTAGATCTGGTGGCTCTCCCCCATCAGATAGCCCCTAACTCTACCCAGCATTTCTGTCAAATACCTGTGATTTGTCTGTTCCTCTCCCAGCCAGCTGCATGCACTTCTGACTCCCCAGTTCTGGTAACAGGGCTGCCATTTCACACTCAATCTGACTTTTTCCTCTCTTCCCAGAAGACCTACAGTGGGAAGGGGCTATGCAGATGTCTGGGGAGAATGTCTCAGGCCAAGGGGAGCTGTCTTGGCCCTTCAGAGGGATAGCAGGAAGTCCAGTGCTGGGGAGGAGTCTACAGGGGCCAAGTAGTTGGAGTTGACTGGCTGTGTGAGGGGAAGACAGAAGGCCACACAGGGCCGTTTTGAGCTCTGTAGTAGCTTTCACTATGTGACTGTCTCATCAGCCCCACCAGCATCTGCATGTGCCTGGAAAGTCTAAAGGAACTCAGCTTCCCCATCTCCACAGTGTGCTCTACACTGACTGCCTTAAGTGAGGCCCATGGTGTCCCAGCTTCCTTAGCAGGCAGGTCTCTTCTGTCTTCTCTTTGGCCTCTGGGGCCCTGGTTATGTGGCTTCCCGCACCTGAAGTGTTTTCTCCAAGAATCAGCGCTATCCTGACATTCCTCCTGCCAAGCTGCCTGACGTCTTTGCAGGCAGAGCATTCTCCATCCCGCGCCCCTTCCCCACATTTCCCTCGTTTTGTGGCCTTGGTACTGGTGATGGGGGCCCATGGCTATGTGACTCACCCGTGGCCTCTGATGTCCGTTGTGTGGGGGGAGAATAACACCACTAAAGGTTTTAATCCAGTTTTGGCTGCTTGGTTTAGATACTGAAAAGTGAAAGTCACTCAGTCTGACTCTTTGCGACCCCATATTCTCCAGGCCAGAATACTGGAGTGGGTAGCCTATCCCTTTTTCAGCACATCTTCCCAACCCAGGAATTGTACCGGAGTCTCCTGCATTGCAGGCGGATTCTTTAACCAACCAAGCTATCAGGGAAGCCGTACTGCTGGAGGCTTTTCTGTATTTTAAACAAATACACTATGATTGTGGAACATGTAGAAACCACAACAGGCACAAAGAGGAGGTCGTTCTCACATTCCAAGCATGGGCGCATGTCCTTCTGGCCCTTTATGTGCAGCTGTACATGCAGATGGCTTTGTTTGACAGAATCAGGGTCATATTTTATAGGTGTATTTCTCAGTAGCCTTCAACGTTCCACTTTCAACTTAACAGTGAAGTGTTGTGTTTTCTTATGTCATTAATATTTTCAGAAGACATGTTTTTGAAATGACTACATAGTATTCCATCCTATATGTGAACCATAATTAACCTAACCAATATCCTGTTTGGGTTATTTTCCATTTTTTTTAGAGTAAACAATGTTGTGAATAACAATTTTGCATTTAAACATTTATATAAACAGTACATATAGAATGTATATCATATAAAGTATACAAAGCATGTCAGGGATTGGAGAAGGAAATGGCAACCCACTCCAGTACTATTGCTTGGAAAATCCCATGGACAGAGGAGTCTGGAGGGCTACAGTCCATGGGGTCACAAAGAGTCGGACACAACTGAGCACGCCAAGTTTATAAAGATATTGATTCTCTTACTTCATTGCAGGACTTTTATTATTTCTTTAGGACAGATTCTTAGAAATGAAACTACTAAGTGAAACGTATGGAAATTTTTAAGACTTTGAATACATATTGCTGGATTTTCTTCCAGAAAGTCTCTTCTATAAATGTGTACACCCTGCTTCATGTCTATCCCCTCCCTCCCTCTGGTATATGCTCCAGTACTGGGTATTTTCTTATTCTTTTAAAATTCGATAAGTGAAACACTAGCCCACTGTTTTAATTTGTAGTCTTGGGTTATTGGTGAATAGACTATTCTTATATGTGTTCGGTATCTCTATGTGTATTTGTAGCTGCCATGTTCTTTCCTGCGTTCTTTTGTCAGTGATCTTATTTTTCACCGAGTTATGGACCTGCTCACCCACAGGAGATTTTCCAGCCAGTGCAGATGCTGCTAGGTGTCGGTGCACCCTGTGGCCCCAGATCTTGTCTCTGCCCGGCCATGCCCTTCCATCTGGGGCTGGAGCGGAGGCTGGGCACTTGCCTCCTGCGGGCCAGTGAAGAGCCGCCTGACACGGTTTGAGTCACCTCGGTGTGTGGCTACACCCTTTTAAGATTCTGGTTTTGTTGTATCATGCACGCCTGTGTTTAAACAGGTTCGGTGACTTGATTTGGGAAGTTGCGTCCAGAGGAGACTGTCATCAGAGACCCAGGTGGGGAGTCTCATCTGGTGGGCACGGATGGTGGTGCTGCCCACACCCTGTGAGCAGCAGAAAGCCCCTGTGGACCTTCCTGGGGCCACCCAGTTAGCAGAGGTTCCGGCCATTTCCTGGGACTTGTGACATTTCAAATAGAAGGGTCTTCCAATTTTAGGGCAGGGAAGGCATGTCAGGGATTGGGAGACGCAACCATTCAAGTTGCTTTGAGGAGTCAGAAGGTTAGGGTCAGGGTTAGGGTTAGGGCTACTGTTTGTGAATCAGCAGAAAGAGAGCGGCATCTTGCCCCTTTCCCTCAGAGGGGCCTCCTGGACTTTTAGTGGCAAGCAAGGCGGGAGCCCGGAGTGAATCAGGGCATCGCTGAAACGGACCTCGGGGGCCAGGGAGCTGCAGCACAGTTAGAGTCCAGCAGGCTGCTTACCTGCTTACTGCTCCCCACCTCCTCTCACAGGTTTCTCCTACTGTGAGCCTGAGGAGCAACGAGAGGTGCTGCACACCTTCCAAGCTCCAGTACATACCCTGCAACCCTCCTCTGAGGCACCCCTGAACACAGGGTCCAGACTGGACACTGCCCTCTGTGAACAGGTTTCATCCAGAAGTATTTCTTTATACATATATATATAGGCTTCCCAATTGGCACTAGTGGTTAAGAACCACCTGCCAGTGCCGGATACATCAGAGACGTGGGTTCGATCCCTGGGCTGGGAAGATCCTCTGGTGGAGGGCATGGCAACACACTCCAGTATTCTTGCCTAGAGAATCCCATGGACAGAGGAGCCTGGCAGGCTATAGTCCATAGGGTTGCAGAGAGTTGGACATGACTGAAGCAACTTTGTGTGTGTGTGTGTGTGTGTGTGTGTATACACATATATAATATATACACACATATATAATATATATGCTTTTTAAATTTTCCTACACCAGGTGTGTTAATTGCACTGTGAAAGATCTTTTAGTTATAACATGTGGGATCTAGTTCCCTAATCAAGGACTGAACCTGGGCCCCCTCCACTGGAAGCACGGAGTCTTAGCCACTGCACCATTAGAGAAGTCCCAGAAGCATTAAAATAAGTTTAACCACATATATATATATTCATAAATACATTTTAGTTGCAAATGATAATTCATTACTCTCCATCACAACCTTGCCAGATAGGTTCTGTTATCACCCCCATTATACACTGAATAGTCCGGGGGGTTCCACTCAGCTGGCCCCAGTCGAAGAACTCAGGCTGTTCAGCTCCAGACTCCAGTCTCTACCATGCACTGTCTGTGGCCCTAGTGAAGGAGGGTTCCTGCCCTGCCTCCTCCGACAAGCCCTCAAGTCCGGTGCAGATACTGACACAGGTATTCCCATGTAGAATGAAACAGACCCCTTGGGCTCTCTGGATCCAGAGTTTGGAAGGGTTAGGCCTAGTGCTCTGAGGAAGGAAGTTCTATTTTGCTTCCATCCCTGCAGCAGGTTTTAGCTGTGTGGCCTCAAGGGAAGTACACTCTCCAGTAGTTATTCTTAAAAGTCTACCATCCATTCATGTATTCATTTACTGAGCACCTACTGTATGCGAGGCATGGGGTTCATGCTGGGGTACAGAGGTAACCAAGATAGCCACTATCCCCAGCTTAAAAGCAAATGGCCCAATGAAGGTCCAGTTGTGTGTAGGCAGACTGGAGTGGGTGGGTGTGGGGGTCGTTTATCCTGATGCCCAAAGTATCACCAGAGCCACAGGGTCGCAGCTGGAGGCTGAGGTCTCCAATCCCCCTGCCACCCGCCCGCACAGCAGCAGTAGTCGTGGGGCTCGGGCGTCCAGGAGCTGCTCTCAGCTTCTCTGGAACCAGTAGCGGCGGCACCTGCGCGGGCTGCTTGGCGCTGAGGCAGAGCGCCCTCTCCCCTCCTTGCTTCCAGGAGCAGCTAGGCTCCTCCGGTCTCCAGGTTTCCTCGCCTGGGGACTCTAGTTCTCTCCCAGCCCTGCATTTCTCAGTAGTACGCTCCAAGGAAAGATTCAGTATCTAAAGTAACCAGCAGGGCTTTGCATGAAGTAGGTGCCCAGTAAATGTCACTCGAGTTAACTTCAGATGAGGAACAGCTTTTCCAGATAGCTACTAGTGCAGGAGATAGTGAAGAACAAGGGAGCCTGGCATGCTGCAGCCCATGGGGCCTCAAAGAGGCGGACACGACATAGAAACTGAACAACAATGGCTAGTTCAGCAGTGGTCTTTTAGGGTACTTTAGAAAGGAACTGCTTTTTGAGGAAGGTGACCAAAGCTGGATTCACTAATTGACTTAGCCCCAGGGCATCTCTGAGAGGGCTCAGGGGTCTTGTCCCCTCCCCACTAGTGCCATGGAGGGAAAGGAAGGAAGTGGTACAAGATGAGCTAAACAAAAAAGAGAAGCTTTGGAAGTCCAAAGGAAGCTGATTTAAAAGGCCATGTTGGGGGCTTCCTTGGTGACTCAGGCGGAAAAGAATCTGCTTGCCGATGCAGGAGACACAGGTTCGATTTCTGGTCCAGGGAGATCCCACAGGCCAGAGAAACTAAGCTCACGTGCCACAGCTACCGATCCTGGGCTCTCGAGCCCGGGAGCCGCAACCAGAGCAGCCCCTGCAGCGAGCAGCCCGGCCCCGCAGCCAGAGCAGCCCCGCTCACTGCACCTCGAGAGCTCACCAGAAATGAAGACCCAGAACAGCCAATTAAATAAATTAAAAAAATTTTTTTTAATCCACGTTGATAGTGTCGCCTAATTTCCTTAGTTGACAGCTTCGGGGGCTCAGGGCACCTCCTCAGAGCCAGCCCTACACATCTCCCTGCATGGTGCTCACACCCCTTCCCTGGAGACGGCGCCAGCCTTCTCTGCCTCCTTCAGAGCCGCCAGGCTGCCCTGTTACCCACAGGACTGGGTAGGGCAGGACTGGACACTCACTGTTACAGCTGGGGCATCAATGACCTTTGAAACCTTTCCCCATCCCCTCATTCAGTGCTCCTCTGGTTCCTGGGCTCTGGGAGGTGTGTCCCACACCCCACCGTCCAGCTCTCCGACTTCCAAAGGCTGTGCTCCTCTGGGGCTCTGTGAAGATGCTTGTTGGCAGAGGAGACAAGGGAATGGCTCCTTTCACCATCCCCAGCCAGAGCATCTGCTCTATATTTTAGGGAAAGTGTGTAGCATTTTACTTGCTGCTGCCAAGTTGCTTCAGTTGTGTCCGACTCTGTATGACTCCATAGATGGGGGTCCATAGACGGCAGCCAGGCTTCACCATCCCTGGGATTCTCCAGGCAAGAACACTGTAGTGGGTTGCCATTTCCTTCTCCAATGCATGAAAGTGAAAAGTGAAAGTGAAGTCATTCAGTCACGTCCAACTCTTCGCGACCCCATGGACTGCAGCCTACCAGGCTCCTCCGTCCATGGGATTTTCCAGGCAAGAATACTGGAGTGGGATGCCATTGCCTTCTCTGAATTTTACTTGAGGAAAGTAAAAAAAAAAAAAAATGTTGCTGCTTAAAGAGTTCAAAAACCACCTGGACCCTTCTGCACTGCCCATCCCTGTTAATTCTTTGTTTGTCAGCCTCCCCGGGTCCACAGGCTGCCCTTGCACAATCCTCTCCTGCAGTTCAGTTCAGTTCAGTCACTCAGTTGTGTCCTACTCTTTGTGACCCCATGGACTGCAGCACCCCAGACCTCCCTGTCCATCGCCAATCCCAGAGTCCACCCAAACCCATGTCCATTAAGTCAGTGATGCCATCCAACTGTCTCATCCTCCGTCATCCCCTTCTCCTCCTGCCTTCAATCTTTCCCAGCATCAGGGTCTTTTCAAGTGAGTCAGCTGTCTGCATCAGGTGCCCAAAGCATTGGAGTTTCAGCTTCAACATCAGTCCTTCCAATGAATACTCAGGACTGATCTTCTTTATGATGAACTGGTTGGATCTCCTTGCAGTCCAAGGGACTCTCAAGAGTCTTCTCCAACACCACAGTTCAAAAGCATCAATTCTTCAGTGCTCAGCTTTCTTTATAGTCCCACTCTCACATCTATACATGACTACTGGAAAAACCATAGCCTTGACTAGATGGACCTTTGTTGGCAAAATAATGTTTCTGCTTTTTAATATGCTGTCTAGGTTGGTCATAACTTTCCTTCCAAGGAGTAAGCGTCTTTTAATTTCATGGCTGCCGTCACCATCTGCAGTGATTTTGGAGCCCCCAAAAATAAAGTCAGCCACTGTTTCCACTGTTTCTCCATCTATTTGCCATGAAGTGATGGCTGATAGAGTTTTGCCAAGAGAACACACTGGTCATATCAAACACTCTCTTCCAACAACACAAAAGAAGACTCTACACATGGATATCACCAGATGGCCAACACCAAAATCAGATTGATTATATTCTTTGCAGCCAAAGATAGAGAAGCTCTATAGAGTCAGCAAAAACAAGACCAGGAGCTGACTGTGGCTCAGATCATGAACTCCTTGTTGCCAAATTCAGACTTAAATTGAAGAAAGTGGGGGAAACCACTAGACCATTCAGGTATGACCTAAATCAAATCCCTTATGATTATACAGTGGAAGTGAGAAATAGATTTAAGGGACTAGATCTGATAGACAGAGTGCCTGATGAACTATGAATGGAGGTTCGTGACATTGTACAGGAGACAGGAATCAAGACCATCCCCAAGAAAAAGATCATCTCCTGCATTTGCCCAAAAAGCTCTACCGTGCCTCGAGGCTGAGACTGCTGCCTTTCAGGGACCCGTTCACATGTGACACCGGAGTCATTCCTGAGTGGAGTTCAGTGTGTGTGACAGTATGTGTGTGTGTGTGTGTGTGTGTGTGTGTGTGTTAGTGGCTCAGTTGTGTCCTACTCTTTGTAACCCTATGGACTGTAGCTCACTCACCAGGCTCCTCTGTCCATGGGATTCTCCAGGCAAGATACTGGAGTGGGTAGCCATTTCCTTCACCAGGGGGTCTTCCTAACCCAAGGATCAAACCTGGTCTCCTACACTGCAGATGGATTCTTTACCATCTGAGCCACGAGGGAAGCTGTGCATGACAGTAAAACACACTAATCTCAGGTGTGCAATCTGATGAAATGTTACATGTTTGCACACCTGGTGAACACTGTGCACATCACAGGAAGTGTGCAGCATCCCAGCGTTTGAGAGGGTCCCTCCATGTCAGTACCCACCCCCGGTGTAACCGCTGTCCGGGCTTTGCCACCAGGGTGAGCATGCTGGTGCTCAGACTCAGTGTCACGGTGCACTCTGCGTCAGAGGGTCCATCCGTGTTGTGTGTATCTGGAGGTCGGGTTTTTTAATGGATTCAGAGTATTCCTTATGCATCTGTCTGTACGGATGGAGATTCAGGGGCCCAAAGCCTCCTGTGAGCTCCTCTTCGACACACTTGTGGATTCCACGAGCAGTTCTCAATGCTGCTGTGAGCTGGCTGGGCGTAGCCCTCATCAGCCTCCTCCCAGCACAGTGTGCTGTCCCAGAGCCCTGTACAGACCCCAGCCCTGGACTTGAGTGGACCTGAGGGTTCAGTAGTTCCTGAAGGCCTTGAACCACAGCTTATTAATTACTTGTCAATTAATAAATCAAAACAAATCAGGGATTGTTTACCGAGTTGAAAGGCTTTCCTAGCCCTTCCTTGAATTCTGCACTTTGACTCACAGCTTGCAGGCCGTCCTGTGCTTTCCATTACCAGCTATGGCCCTCCTCGGGGGCTGAGACAGCAGGTGGACAGGGTCGGGCCTGGTGCTGCTCAGTGGGTCCAGGACAGCACGTGCCACAGTGTCTTCAATGAAAGTGAACCGCTGTCCTTTTGAAAGTTGTCTGACTTTCACGTGTGAAATGAAGACCCCCCACAGCAGCCTTGATGGTGGTGGGCTGTGGGGCCACGTGCTTTGGTGGCCTTCACTTGGGGTTTGCCTGTGTCGTCCTGCAGCTTCCCACTCGCATACCTGAGGGTGTTGGTGAGTCACATCCTTTGCCTTTGGGAATTTCTTTGCTCCTCCTAAAAGTCCTGCCTAGTGATCGGGTATGTTTATCTTCCGCTTCATCACGTCAGTGTGTCTGTCGAAAGCTGAACTGTGTGTCCATCGGTCTGCGGAGCTTCTCTCTCTGCACCTTTGCTCCCGAGACAGGACACGGGGGACTGCTGCACAGGCCCAGAAAGCCCCTCGGATGGCGTCTCCTGGGAGGTGTGCTGTTGTGCATGGGCCTGGGTAAGGGCCATGGAAGAAAACCACGCGGGCCGCTACAGCCGTCGTCTACGCGGCCGGCTGTGCCTGAGAAACTGGGAGACTACAGTGCTGCTCGCATCCTGTTTTGTGTGGCTCGGGGGCCTGAGCCACTGGCTCCCCGCCCACACGTCATGACCTTGCTTCCCTCGCCGGTCTGGAATAATAACGGGGTGTTGCTATGTGACAAAACAAATACTCTGCCTGGAGTGTGGCCCCTCTCATGGAGGAGGAGCCCCTGGCTCCGGCAGCAGCTGCAGGGATGAGCAGGGCCCCCAACCTTCACAGGAACGCGCCCCTTTTGCCGGAAGGTGATGCCGAGGCTCCACAGGTCGGAATGCCCTTGTGAGAAATGGTGTGTTGGGGCAGCTGCTCTCTACCCTCAGGAGAGGAGCTGCCCTGGAGCAGCTTTGTCCCTGTTCACCTGGAGCTGGAGTCACTGCGCTCCCCCACCCCAAACTGGGAACAGTTTCCCAGGAATGTGACCCACTGCTTGTCAGTGGTGAGCTGAGGGTCCAGGAGGGGCTGGGGAGGGAGGGAGAGCGACACACGCAAGCATCCGCACCAGGTAGATGTTGTCTATCTCCTCACAATGCCTCTTCTCCACCCACCCGGTCACAGCCACCGTGGTGGATTCATGTCAACGTATGACAAAACCAATACAGTATTGTAAAGTAAAATAAAGTAAAAATAAAATTAAAAAGAAAAGAATGAAACTAGAGCACTTACTGACACTGTACACAAAAATAAACTCAAAATGGATTAAAGATCTAAATAGAAGATCAGAAACTATAAAACTCCCAGAGGAAAACATAGGCAGAACACTCTCTGACATAAATCACAGCAGGCTCCTCTATGACCCACCTCCTAAAATAATGGAAATGAAATCAAAAATAAACAAATGGCACTTAAAAGCTTTTGCACACTGAAGCAAGGTGAAAAGACAGCCTTCAGAATGGGAGAAAGTAATAGCAAATGGGAAGCAACTGACAAAGAATTAATCTCAAATATATGCAAGCAGCTCATGCAGCTCAATACCAGAAAAATAAATGACCCAATTAAAAAATGGGCCAAAGAACTAAACAGACACTTCTCCAAAGAAGACATATAGATGACTAACAAACACATGAAAAGATGCTTGACATCACTCATTATCAGAGAAACACAAATCAAAACCACAATGAGGTACTGCCTCACACTGGTCAGAATGGTTGCTATCCAAAAGTCTACAAATAATAAATGCTGAAGAGGGTGTGCAGAAGAGAACCCTCTAACACTGTTGGTGGGAATGCAAACTAGTACGGCCACTATGGAGAACAATGTGGTGGTTCCTTTAAAAAACTGGAAATAGAACTGCCATAAGACCTAGCAATCCCACTGCTGGGCATATACACTGAGGAAACCAGAATTGAAAGAGACACGTGTACCCCAGTGTTCAGCACAGCACTGTTTACAATAGCGAGGACATGGAAGCAACCTAGATGTCCATTGGCAGACAAATGGATAAGAAAGCTGTGGTACATATACACAATAGAATATTACTCAGCTATTGAAAATTGTGCTTTTGAGTCCGTTTTAATGAGGTAGATGAAATGAGTCTAATATACAGAGTGAAGTAAGTCAGAAAGAAGAAAAACAATACAGTATACTAATGCATATATATGGAATTTAGAAAGATGGTAACGATGACCTTATATGCAAGACAGGGAAAAAGATACAGATATAAAGAATAGACTTTTGGACTCTGTGAGAGATGGTGAGGGTGTGTTGATTTGAGAGAATAGCACTGAAACATGTATATTACCATTTGTGAAATAGATGACCATTCCAAGTTCAATGCATGAAACAGGGCACTCAGTGCAGGAGCACTAGGACAACTCAGAGGGTTGGGATGGGGAGGGAGGAGGGAGGGGAGTTCAGAACAGGGAGAAACATGTACACCCGTGGTTGATTCATGCCAATGTATGGCAAAAGCCACTGCAATATTGTAAAGTAATTAGCCTTCAGTTAAAATTTTAAAAGAAAGAAAAAACATAATTGAACTATAGGATGATGTTATAAATGAAGAATGGGTTTCCCACTTAATAGCATTCCAACTGAAACAATCAAACCGTCTATCAGCTAAATAAATTCAGTGGACTAGATTCAACTTACAAGTCTTAAATTTAAGCCCACTAGTCTAGACTTGTATTTTAAAAAGAGAGAGAAATAAAAAAGAAATGTGAAGAGTGTGCATGTGATTAGTTGCAGGGGGTGGGGGAGAATGTATATTCTGAATGTATCAAGAAGAGGGTAGCAAGTGGCAGGCTGGACTCTAATACTGTGTCTTGATGGATTGTCCAACCTTCTCTCCTCTGTATCTGGTGCAGTGCAAAACAGTTTTTTCTAGATGGTCAGGTAATATGTATTGGATTGTATATATTGAATTCCATCTGTACAATCACTTCTTGGCATCCATGCCTGATTCAATTCCTTGACAGCTCATCCTGTTTCTCTGTAGCTAGACTTAAGCTCTAAATTGACAATTCCCCAAATCATTCTGAAACCCTTTCATGTGAAAAAGGTTCAACCCAAACCCTGCTCTCTCTTGCTCCATTCTGGGCTTACATAGGTAACTCTGTAGGAATAATAATTTTACATAGAGACATTTTTCAATGTTTATAGTTTAAAGGGTCTTTGTGTAAAAGCTTTAAAATTAAACTCATGGGAAAAATTCAAGCATTAACAGAATTGTTCCACTATTTACTCAGTTCTGCCATCCTTCAAGCAGAGATTTTAAACTTACTCTGCCTATTTCTTTGTGTATTAATAAAGAAAATTATAGGACTCCTTTTATAGTTGATACTTAACTACAATGACACTTGCAGTGTACTGATTAGGCTATTGTGGAAAAGACCTTAGTAATCCAGCTTCCTGTCTGCTTCAGAAAATAAGTCAAAGTTGTAAAGATGGCTGATTGAAGTGATGTCCAAAACGAAGACATCATGGGTTTTGCCCCTTGATCTTATTTATTTTGATTTTAGAAAAATCTTTAGAGAAACGGCATGCTCCTTACCCCTTTCTACCCTACCTCACCCATCACAATTACTGTAAATGGATTTCTTGATTTGATCCACATCTCTCTGCAGGCTTTGGCATCCCTCATTGTTACAGAAAGTCCTTCTCCCCTCAACACTGTCCTTGCTTACCCTCATCACCTATGCCAAGATTCTCATGCAAATAAGATATAATTCTGATGTAAATTTAAGCTTGTAGATACTGCTTTGCTTTGCAGAGTTCCTGGACAGGTTTCACATTATCATCTGTCTTCCTTCCTGTATACTCGAGATCTTATTTGCTAATTCATTAGAAGCATAGTTCTTGTTAGTACATAGCTCTTGAAAACACTTTCATGTTTTAAGAAGAAAAACAAGTACAAAAATCTAATCATTCAGTTTTGGGGATTACAGACAGCATAGGTTTGGAGAGATTTATGGGCAGAAAGGAGATCAAACCAGTCAATCCTAAAGGAAATCAGTCCTGAATATTCATTGGAAGGGCTGATGCTGAAGCTGAAGCTCCAATACTTTGGCCACCTGATGCGAAGACCTGATTCATTAGAAAATATCCTGACGCTGGGAAAGATTGAAGACAGGAGGAGAAGGGAACAACAGAGGACAAGATGGTTGGATGGCATCACCGACTCGACGAACATGAATTTGAGCAAGGTCCGGGAGTTGGTGACGGACAGGAGGGCCTGGTGTGCTGCAGTCCATGGGGTTGCAAAGAGTTGGACATGACTGAACTGAACTGATGGGCAGAAAAGCCTTCACAATGTAACATATTAAAGCTAACCTCTTTCCTCAAGAAGTCAGTGTTGCTTGATTTTTAGTTTTGAAATCAGACTGAGATTAACTCCCTGACCTAATGTGTGTCCTTGGAAATGTTGCTTCCCTTCTCTGTACCTTATTTTCTTCACCTGTAAGTTAGGTGCATATCAATAGTAATTAGATCAAAGGAATTTTTACAAGAGACCAATGAATAATTCACATAAAATACTTAGAAATGTGCTTGACAGAAAGGAAGGTCTCTCTCAATAAAATTCTAGCTATATTAATTATAATTGTTTTCAAATTCGATAGATTTGGTTAAGACTCCAAATTTACTTCCTACTAATTATTCTTTGGAAGGACTGATGCTGAAGCTGAAACTCTAATATTTTGGCCACCTGATGTGAAGAACTGACTCATTGGAAAAAACTCTGACACTGGGAAAGATTGAAGGCAGGAGGAGAAGGGAACGACACAAGATGAGATGGTTTTATGGCATCACTGACTCAATGGAGATGAGTTTGATCTCTGGGAGTTGGTGATAGACAGGGAAGCCCAGCATGCTGCAGTCCATGGGATCACAAAGAGTCAGACATGACTGAGTGACTAAACTGAACTAAATTTAACTGCATCAGTCTTTAGTTTCCTCATTTGAAAAAGAGACAAAAATATTATATGAGAAGTCAATGAAATAAGAAATATAGTACCATTATGAATATCCAACATAGACTCATTTTCGATAAACATAATGAAGATGCATTTAAAATATTTAGTATTTAAAATAAGAGGTCTGTATGGAGTCAACAGCGTTGACTAAAAAATATAGTCATAACCTGAAAGTAGAGAGTTATTTTATTTGGTGGGAATGTTTAGGATTCTAAGCCTAAGAGACAGCATCTCAGTGGCTCTGAGAAAACTGCTCAAAGAAAGGGGGATGGGAAATCAGGCTATATGCAAGGCTGCGACAAAGGGAGCAGGCAGTCTGAACATCAAAGATTAGGTATCAAGATAAAGAATTTAGCATTCTCTGTAGGGGAGATGCAAGCCTCTGGACGCACTGAATTCATTCCTTTCATAAGCACTATCTGGGGCAAATCCTGTTCCCTTGTACACCTTGCTTCTTGCATTCCCCCAGCCCCTCAACAATCACTGTGGGGGCTGGCAGCATCTGCTGGATCACAGGGATCCCTCATTCCCTGGTGGCTCAGAAGATAAAGCATCTGCCTGCAATGCAGGAGACATGGATTTGATCCCTGGGTAAGGAAGATCCCCTGGAGAAGGAAAGGGCAACCCATTCCAGTCCTCTTACCTGGAAAATCCCATAGACAGAGAAGCTTGGTAGGCTACCGTCCATGGGATCACAAAGAGTTGCACATGACTGAGCGACTTCACTTTCTTTCTTTCACATTTGGAAGCCAGAAATCACTGATGTCTGTGACATTTCTTCTTTATTAAGATGGCAGGAAATATTTTCATTTCACAATAGTCAATAAATATCAGTTTTCTGTCTCTGTTATTCTAACCTCCTGCTCTGTTAATTGTTTTTCTTGATCAGTCACTAAGTTGTGACCAACACTTTGTGATCCCGTGGACTGCAGCACACCGGGTTTTCCTGCCCTTCACTATCTCCCAGAGTTAGCTCAAACTTATGTCCATCAAGTTAGTGATGCCATCCAACCATCTCATTCTCTGTCGCCTCCTTCTCCTCTTGTCCTCAATCTTTCCCAGTATCAGGGTCTTTTGAATGAGTCGGCTCTTTGAATGAGGTGACCAAAGTATTGGAACTTTAGCATCAGTCCTTCCAGTGAATATTCAAGGTTGATTTCCTTTAGGACTCACTGGTTTTACCACCTAGCAGCGACTCTCAAAAGTGTTCTTCAGCACCACAATTCAAAACCATCAATTCTTCAGTACTCAGCCTTCCTATGGTCCAACTCTCACATCCATACAAGACTACTGAAATATACATAACTGTCTATGCATACCTTGTTGGTAAAGTGATATCTCCACTTTTTAATACTCTGTCTAGGTTTGTCATAGCTTTTCTTCCAAGGAGCAAACATCTTTTAATTTTGTGGCTGCAGTCACTGAAATTAGTAGCATTTATAAAATAACATTTTCTTTCTAATGCTGAGACTGCTTGATGAAGGAAATACTGCATAATTACTGACAGGCCCCTTCATGCACTAACAAGGGCTAGGCTGTGAAATTTTACAATTACAGTAGTAAACAATTACAATCTTTTATTTAAATTAAATTAAAAACAGCAAAAATAGCTTTGGAAAACAGATTCTGGCCTATTCCTAAATAAGTTTTAAAATAATCTTTTGAATAAAAGTGCTGAAAAAGAAGATTAAGTTTTGTGTGTCAGTCAGAAGGAATTTTATTTTCCTTTTTCACCACCCCTCTTTTCTGCCAGGCACCTGCCATTCTGCTCTGCAATGAGAACTCAGCAGTGACTAAGATACCTCTGTTATCCTCAGGAAGCAGCCTGGTCTGGCAGAGTCTCTGCTGCTGCTACTGCTCAGTCGTGTTAGGCTCTGTGTGACCCCATAGACGGCAGCCCAACAGGCTCCTCTGTCCCTAGGATTCTCCACGCAAAAATACTGGAGTGGGTTTCCATTTCCTCCTCCAATGCATGAAAGTGAAAAGTGAAAGTGAAGTCACTCAATCCTGCCCAACTCTTAGCGACCCCATGGACTATAGCCTATCAGGCTCCTCCGTCCGTGGGATTCTCCAGGCAAGAGTACTGGAGTGGGTTGCCATTGCCTTCTCCAGGCAGAGCCTCTGGTCTGTGAGAAACAATTGTGAAGATTTTCTTTACATCTAATATTTTCATTAGTGAAGGAGGATCAAAATATTCATAGACCATGAATGAAGATGGGCTACTGAGATGACCTGAAATTTTATATTGTACTATTACTATTCACTTTCATCTAGCACTTCGATTTTGGGGAAATTCAGCAATACAGAGGGCAACTGAAGACTTAATTCATCTGAAAAGCATTTAAAATTCACTGTAGAACTGTTGGAATGTATTGCTCAGGTTATAGTGAAATAAGGTAACTCTGATGCTAATGTCCCCATTCCATACACTGTAGAAAAGTTCCTAGTTTCCATGTGTGTTAGTTGCTCAGTTGTGTCCAACTGTTTGGGACCCCATGGACTGTAGCCCACCAGACTCTGTCTGTGGGTTTCTCCAGGCCAGAATACTAGAGTGGGTGGCCATTTCCTTCTCCAGGAGATCTTTCCAACCCAGGGATTGAACCCACGTCTCCTGCTTTGCAGGCAGATTCTTTACCATCTTAGGTACTAGGAAAGTTTCCCTCATTTTTGTAGTTCCTAATAAGTTTCTGTTTCCACATTCATCCTGTTCTGAGTTTTGTTTCTGCTGTATCCAGAACTTGAGTGTCAGGTCAAGGTTAGGTTCCCCAGTGGCACCTTTCCAATCAGTCCTTCTTTTTAGTTCTGGATATGAGAAATTATACTGCAGCAATGCCAAAAGATTTAAAGTAAATATCAGTCATTTTATGAGTAAAAATTCAGTCTCACTTCCTAAATTTGGACTATGGATTTTTTACATGTCCTCTTCTCTCCTTCCATGTTTTAATCTTCTCTCTTTACTCCCAGGCTCCAATACCTGTTCATTTCTCATGCAGATGATTTATTCTTTTATTAATTTTTATTTGTTTCCTTGTCCAGATGAGAGATAATTTATGTGCTTAAAGTTGTACCTCTTTCTCCAATCATCATTTAATTATATTTCTAAAACAGAAAGACATTCTGAACATTAATTCAAGATGATATATAGCTTTACTCTTCTATAATATGTGAAAAAAATCAGATGTTTAGCAATAAAAATCATATATATACCTTGTCCTCCATATGGACTCTATTTTCTTTGTGAATAAAATTTTTATTTTAAATTCCTTTGAATCCTCTCTTTCACCTAAGATAGCACTCTAAACATACTCCTCATGGAAGGCAAAGGATGTTCTGCAAGCTAAGAGACCATATGTTGCTCTTTTGGTTGCAACAGCAGAATGTAGGAGGTAGAATGCTACAGAAAGTCAGATTTTCTTGCCAGACTCTTGTTACTGCTTATCATATGAATTGGAGTACATCATTTAATTATACTGTTTTAGTGTCTTCATTTGCAAAACTGATTTTATATGTCATAGTAATATTATAAAAACTAAAAAGGTAAAGAAATCAAAATATAATTATGTTTCTTTTCTTCACCGTATATAGTTTTGTGAATGTTTTTAAAAGTATAAATGAAAAATTTGAAGTGCTTTCCATGACTGTCATGAAAATATAAAGGGAAACTTTCAGTTGATTGAATCTGAGTATTACGTCTCAATAGTCCTTCAACCAACTTGCTTCATTCCTAGTAAACAATAGGATATGAGCCATATCTCTAGTTTGTCAACTAGATGCTCTAGCATCTGCTGTACAAGCATATGCCAGACACACATGTTCAGGGAAAACCTGATGTTATATTAAGTCACCTGGCTTGGCTCCCTGTAGGGCTCCCTTTCTCTTTTGGAGGAGCCTTCCACAAGAGGGCATGATTTTCAAATAAAAGCATTCAACCTGGACTCCATATCCCCAACGACCTCCTCTGTTAGGCTCTCAAACTCCAGTCACTATACACCTGAACTGATCACCTAGGGCCAGGTACCAGACAACTCGAGGCAGCCCTTATGGCCAGAGAGCCTGTGCCATTATCCAACTTAGTTGATCCTGAGTTTTCTTATCTTATCTCATCTGTTTACCTTACCCCTGCCGTGGAAATTACAATAAAGGCTCTTGCCCATAAATCTTCCCATTCTATCCGCCTCAGAAACAACTCTGGAAATTCCCCAATTGCCTCCGGCATCCCCCTCAACCATGACATGATATATCTTTCCTCTTGTGAGATTTTTAAGCACAGAAAACTATCTATTCCATAACAATCAGCTCCTGATCTATTATCTTTACAATGCCTCAAATTTTCCAGCAATATACTTTATTTAAAACATCAGCATAATTCAATGCAGTGTCACTGGGCACATCTGGCCTTTGTGACATTAAGCCAATTGGTGGTCCCACTGACTTTTTCTCTTAATTAGATTTCTGAAAATGAATTAGATTGACTTTTGGTTACATTCTTTATTTATAAATAGTTGTCAGTATTTGGTTTCTTCTTGTCCTTAATTTTGTAATTTTAATTATTTTTGAATATATGATGAATAGACAGACTCTTATGGAACTCAAAAACCAGTAGGGCAGAGAGAAAACCCAAATAACAAGACAAACATATGTAAACTGACATGTGTGAAAATTTCTATAAAGAAGAGACATGAGATACTTGAGGATGTTTTACCACAGTTGGAAGGTCAAAGACAGATTCCCTGTGGAACTGACATCTGAGGTGGGATCTGAATAATGAGTAGGACTTAAGAGGCAAGAAAAGGGAGATCTCTCTTCTTCTGGGTGTATAAGAGATGAAAAAGCTTTGCTGCTTCTCCCTCATTATCCATGGAGTCTTCTATAAAATCAAAACCAAAAACAAAACAAAAACCTAGAAAAAAAATAAAATATGTACACTAAGTCCTCTCCTTGTGAACCTTCAAGTTGCAAACTTTCAAGGATGCGTATGTATGTTCATACATCCAATCATTCAAATTAGTTCAAGTAACTGGCATATACGGTCACTTGTGTGCATCCTCTACAAGTGGCTATGCTTCTGTGTACTTCACTGTATAGTACTGTGTAGAGTATAGCCCTACAGTATCTTTATTTCAAGCCAGGATATATGGAAGCCAGTGTAAAAGCAGCAGTGATGTAATTGGTACTGTATTGTACTTTCTAAAATACTGTATTGTAAGATTAAAAATGTTTTCCTTATTTTCTTTGCTTTTAATGTAACATTTGTGTGGAAACAATGATCAACCTACTACAATATAGCTCTCAGTTCAGTTCAGTCGTTCAGTCATATCCGACTCTTTGCGACCCTATGAATGGCAGCACGCCAGGCCTCCCTGTCCATCACCAACTCCTGGAGTTCTCTCAGACTCACGTCCATAGAGTCAGTGATGGCATCCAGCCATCTCATCCTCTGTCGTCCCCTTCTCCTCTCACCCCCAAATCCCTCCCAGCATCAGAGTCTTTTCCAATGAGTCAATACTTCGCATGAGGTGGGAAAGGTACTGGAGTTTCAGCTTTAGCATCATTCCTTCCAAAGAAATCCCAGGGCTCATCTCCTTCAGAATGGACTGGTTGGATCTCCTTGCAGTCCAAGGGACTCTCAAGAGTCTTCTCCAACACCACACTTCAAAAGCATCAATTCTTCGGCACTCAGCCTTCTTCATAGTCCAACTCTCACATCCATACATGACCACAGGAAAAACCATAGCCTTGACTAGATGGACCCTTGTTGGCAAAGTAATGTCTCAGCTTTTGAATATGCTATCTAGGTTGGTCATAACTTTTCTTCCAAGGAGTAAGCGTCTTTTAATTTCATGGCTGCAGTCACCATCTGCAGTGATTTTTGGAGCCCAAAAAAATAAAGTCTGACACTGTTTCCACTGTTTCCCCATCTATTTCCCATGAAGTAATGGGACCAGATGCCATGATCTTTGTTTTCTGAATGTTGAGCTTTAAGCCAACTTTTTCACTCTCCACTTTCACTTTCATCAAGAGGCTTTTTAGTTCTTCTTCACTTTCAGCCATAAGGGTGGTGTCATCTGCATATCTGAGGATATTGATATTTCTCCCGGCAATCTTGATTCTAGCTTGTGTTTCTTCAAGTCCAGCGTTTCTCGTGATGTACTCTGCATAGAAGTTAAATAAGCAGGGTGACAATATACAGCCTTGACGTACTCCTTTTCCTATTTGGAACCAGTCTGTTGTTCCATGTCCAGTTCTAACTGTTGCTTCCTGACCTGCATGCAGATTTCTCAAGAGGCAGGTCAGGCGGTCTGGTATTCCCATCTCTTTCAGAAATTTCCACAGTTTNGTTAAATAAGCAGGGTGACAATATACAGCCTTGACGTACTCCTTTTCCTATTTGGAACCAGTCTGTTGTTCCATGTCCAGTTCTAACTGTTGCTTCCTGACCTGCATGCAGATTTCTCAAGAGGCAGGTCAGGCGGTCTGGTATTCCCATCTCTTTCAGAAATTTCCACAGTTTATTGTGATTGACACAGTCAAAGGCTTTGGCATAGTCAATAAAGCAGAAATAGATGTTTTTCTGGAACTCTCTTGCTTTTTCCATGATCCAGTGGGTGTTGGCAATTTGATCTCTGGTTCCTCTGCCTTTTCTAAAATCAGCTTAAACATCAGGAAGTTCACGGTTCACGTATTGCTGAAGCCTGGCTTAGAATATGTTGAGCATTACTTTACTAGCATGTGAGATGAGTGCAATTGTGTGGTAGTTTGAGCATTCTTTGGCATTGCCTTTCTTTGGGATTGGAAAGAAAACTGACCTTTTCCAGTCCTGTGGCCACTGATGAGTTTTCCAAATTTGCTGGCATATTGAGTGCAGCACTTTCACAGCATCATCTTTCAGAATTTAAAAGAGCTCCACTGGAATTCCATCACCTCCACTAGCTTTGTTCGTAGTGTTGCTTTCTAAGGCCCACTTGACTTCACATTCCAGGATGTCTGGCTCTAGATGAGTGATCACACTATCGTGATTATCTGGGTCGGGAAGATCCTTTTTGTACAGTTTTTCTGTGTATTCTTGCCACCTCTTCTTAATATCTTCTGTTTGTTAGGTCCATACCATTTCTGTCCTTTATCGAGCCCATCTTTGCACAATGTAGCTCTGTTAAGCCAATTTTGTTACATATCTAAACTAATTATGTTGGACTCGACAAATAAATTACACTCATAAACATGTTCTCAGAATAGAACTCATTTGTATGTAGGGGACATACTGTAATTGTGTTTAAACCATAGAATTTTGCACAATTGGTATAGTTTTGATATGAAATTTGGTAATAAAGATATTTTTATTCAGAGTTCTGACCAATGCCCATGTTAGGTATCAGTTCAATTCAGTTGCTCATCTGTGTCATACTCTTTGTGACTCCATGGACAGCAACATGTTAGGCTTCCCTGTCCATCATCAACTCCTAGAACTTGATCAAACTCATTGCCATTGAGTCAGTTATGCCATCCAGCCATCTCATCCTCTGTCGTTCCCTTCTCCTCCTGCCTTCAATCTTTCCCAGCATCAGGGTCTTTTCCAATGTGTCAGGTTTTTGCATCAGGTGCCCAAAGTATTGGAGCTTCAACATCAGTCCTTTCAATGAATATTCAGGACTGATTTTATTTAGGATTGACTGGTTTGATATCCTTGCAGTCCGAGGGACTCTCAAGAGTCTTCTCCAACACCACAGTTCAAAAGCTTCAACTCTTTGGTGCTCAACTTTCTTTATAGTCCAACTCTCACATCCATACATGAGTACTGGAAAATTCATAGCTTTGATTAGATGGACCTTTGTCAGCAACATAATGTCTCTGCTTTTTATTATGCTGCCTAGGTTGGTTATAGTTTTTCTTCCAAGGAGCAAACATCTTTTAATTTCATGGCTGCAGTCACCATCTGTGGCAATTTCAGAGCCCAAGAAAATAAAGTATGTCACTGTTTCCACTGTTTCCCCATCTATTTACCACGAAGTGATAGGACCAGATGCCATGATTTTCGTTTTGTGAATGTTGAGTTTTAAACCATTTTTTTCACTCTCTTCTTTCACTTTCATCAAGAAGATCTTTAGTTCCTCTTTGTTTTCTTCCATAAGGGTAGTGTCATCTGCATATCTGAGGTTATTGATATTTCTCCCAGCATTCTTGATTCCAGCTTGTGCTTCATCCAGCCCAGTATTTTGCATGATGTACTCTGCATATAAGTTAAATAGGCAGGGTGAAAATATACAGCCTTGATGTACTAGTTCCCAATTTGGAACTAGGCCATTGTTTCATGTCCGGTTCTAACTGTTGTTTCTTGACCTACATACAGATTTAATGTTATGTGTAGTCTGAAATTAAAAAGTAATTACTTAAATTAACCCTAATACTTTATTATGATACTAATGTTGAAAATGGAACTGGAAATATAGTATTTCTTCTTATACTGAACAGATGTTACAATGTATGCAATGTATTTTCTATGTGTACATACCATCATATCCATTCATTTGTTCATATATGAAATATTTATTGAGAAGTTACTAAATTATAGATATACAAGATGTAATGAGTCAGATTTCTAGGCTAAGGGATTTATAACAGGGTTGAAGGTACAAAACATGATAGGACTATAGCACAAGTACAGCTATACACAAAAGGCTTTTGTGGAGACAGAAAGAAGGGAAATTTTATTGGACAGAGGGTCCTGATCTACTTTCTAAAGGAAAAGACATTTAAGAGGAGCTTTAAAGAATTAAATGGGATAATGGCCCTCAACACCTAAACGATGGAGACAGGCTGAGAACACAGTGAAATGAGGAGACTAGGGATATCTTTTAGAGAAATGATTTCATAATCAGAATCCAAGCAACTCATTCTTCATTTTGTAGATAAGGGTTTGATGAAACCTGGAAAGCTCAAGTGCCTTGCCAAGGGCTACACAAGTAATTAGTCCCTTAGCCAGAACCAGACTCTCTGCTTCCTGACTCCACAGCATGAGGAAGGAACTGAAGCCACACAGGAAAAGCAAAAGGACTGTAACATAATGGTGAGGTATTTTAGGACATGTTCTCATCTTGGAGTTTTTTTCAAGGCTCTTTGCTGTCAAGTGTACTTGGGAATAGATTTGTTTCTCTGTCCCCATGTAGCCTCAGAAGGTTACTCTGCAATTGACCCCACAAGAAAAAACCCACAGGTAACAGGAAACTATTATTCTACAAAGAAACAAGTTCACCTCTGGGATTACTAAAGAGAGGAAAAAAAACCCTTAAAATCAAGGCTAGAATAATTTTTTAAATAACCAGGAACTTGGAAAACTAATGGCCAACCTAGACAGCATATTAAAAAGCAGAGACATTACTTTACCAACAAAGGTCCATCTAATCAAAGCTATGGTTTTTCTAGTAGTCATGTATGGATGTGGGAGTTGGACTATAAAGAAAGCTGAGTACTGAAGAATTGATGCTTTTGAACTGTGGTGTTGGATAAGACTCTTGAGAGTCCCTTGGACTGCAAGGAGATCAAACCAGTCAATCCTAAAGGAAATCAGTCCTGAATATTCAATGGAAGGACTGATGCTGAAGCTGAAACTCCAATATTTGGCCACCTGATGTGAAGAACCAACTCCTTGGAAAAGATCCTGATGCTAGGAAAGATTGAAGGTGGGGAAACAGAGGATGAGATGGTTGGATGGCATCACCGACATGATGGACATGAGTTTGAGTAGGTTCCCAGAGTTAATGGACAGGGAAGCCCAGCGTGCTGCAGTCTATGCTGGGTCACAAAGAGTCAGACACAGCTGAGTGACTGAACTGAACTAAACTAGAAAACTAATCTTGATTTCTTAGTTTCTTTGATCATTCTTTATATAACATATGTTGGGACAATAGAGGAACAGAAAGTAAAAGTTGTTGTAGTTGTTGTTTGTTTACTCATTTCCATGTTTGCTCATTTCCATAGATACCATGTAGGGACTGGAAGTACATCTTAGATTTGTTAACTGTGTCTTCAAAAGAGCTAAGGCACGTGTGTTGAATAATGCATATTTGTCTCTTATCTAAATAACATTTTTATTAATCATTAATGCATTCACTCAGAAAATAAAGACCCTGATGCTGGAAAAGATTGAGGGCAGGAGGAGAAGGGGATGACAGAGGATAAGATGGTTGGATGGCATCATCGACTCAATGGGCATGGGCTTGAGTGGACACCAGGAGACGGTGATGGACAGGGAGGCCTGGTGTGCTGCGGTTCATGGGGTTGAAAAGAGTCGGACATGACTGAGCGACTGAACTGAACTGATCTTCCAAATGGTAGGTAGTATTTACCACTGAGATTAACATTGTGCTACCATTTCAAATGCACCGTGGTTCTTGATCACTGAGAGTTTTATATCCCTTAATACCAAAAACAAACTAACTAAAAAACAAAATTCCCAAGGAATCTATTCCTCAGTTGGTGAAATTTCCCATCCTGGTCAGCCCTGGTTGGGCTTACTCTTATGATTCCTTTAAGGTTCAACTTATGTGTCACTTTTTCTTTTCTTGGCCTGACCTTTCCCAAATGGATCACATGCTCTTCTTTGCTTGACATCACAGTGCATTTCAATTATAGTACTGACTGCACCATATTGTGATCATAGGCTAATGTGCTTTTCTCCCTCATTAGAGTGTAGACTCTTGAAGGTAAAAGATTATATTTTATTTATTGTTATCTTCTAAATAGAAGAATACAAAGCATTTGTAGATGTTCAAACAATGTTTAAGTGAAGAAATTTAAACATATGACACATAGCTATCCCTTTCATAGGCGTATCATGTCATATTCACATTAGCATCCAAGAGAATTCTGAGCTTGACATAAGATAGGAATTCATATGTTTAATGAATAAATGTGATTGAATGGGAGATGATCTGAGGGAAAAGTATTAGATAAATGAACAGTAAAGAAGGAAGATATCTATGTTAACTAAAACAATGAAAAAGGTTTATAGATAATTAGAAGGTGTCAGCTGGACCTTGAAAGACCTAAACTTTGATGCAGATAGGAAGGGAACAGAAATTTCAAATGGGAGATAGCTTATACAGAGATATATGATTGGATTTTTCCATAACATTTTATGAAAACCTGAACAACGTTTTAGGCCAACCCAAGATATTTGAACATAGGTCAATTGGAATATTACAATAAGGATAGACAAGACCAGTCAGTCAAGCCTATATGAAATTCCCAAGGCACAATTTATAGGCCCTTGATGGTATAGTATAAGAAATATTAAGTAAATACATACTAATATTCTAACGTCAATCATAGTTATTGCCTGGTAAAGCAACTACAAGTTTCTACAATTTTCAGATGGCATTCATGTTTTACTCACTTAATTAATGTTAAATGGAAATGCAGATGTGTTAATAATAGGGTTTTGCACTCCACAATATGTTGCAATGCACAAAATTCACAATTAATAAAATGTCTTTGACAATATTATCTAAAAATATGTATGATCTCTCAGTTGGTAAAGAATCCACCTGCAATGCAGGAGACCCCAGTTCGATTCTTGGGTCACAAAGATCTGTTGGAGGAGGGATAGGCTACCCACTCCAGTATTCTTGGGCTTCCCTTGTGGCTCAGATGGTAAAGAATCCGCCACAATGCAGGATACCTGGGTTTGATCCCTGGGTTGGGACAATCCCCTGGAGAAGGGAAAGGCTACCCACTCCAGTATTCTGGCCTGGAGAATTCCGTGGACTGTATAGTCCATGGGGTTGCAAAGTCAGACATGACTGAGCAACTTGCACTTTTACTTTTCACTTTCATGACTTAATGAGACATTGACTTTTCAGCCCAAACATACAGCTTCTTCTGAAGTCAACTCAAGCAATGTATCTGAACAGAAGATTTATTCAGATAAATCAGATTTAGATCTTGCCTCTCCATGACTGTACTAACTATACTTTCTCTAAGGATATTATAGAGAACTTCCTCAAGAAAAGCCAGTGCATGCACTGGAACCAGAAGTGTCTTTATTCCACTACTTTCTTTCTTTCTTTCTTTTTTCTTTTTTTTTTTTTTTTTTTTTTTGATGTGGGCCATATTTAGAGACTTTATTGAACTTCTTACAATACAGTAGATCCCATGAGATATCTGGGATCTCCCATCTGACACTTTGCGACCCTGTGGACCATTGCTCTCCAGGATCCTCTGTCCATGACATTCTCTAGGCAAGAATACTAGAGCAGGTTGCCATTGCCTTCTCTAGGGAATCTTCCCAACCCAGGGACTGAACCTGCATCTCATGTCTCCTGAATCAGCAGGCAGATTCTTTACCACTAGCATCACCTAGGAAGCCATATTTAAAGTCTTTATTGAATTTGTTACAATACTACTTCTGTTTGTTTTGACTTTTTGACCATGAGGCATGTGGGATCTCAGTTCCACAACCAGAGTGTGAACCAACACCCCTTGCTTTGGAGGGCGAAGTCTTAACCCTAAATGGTCAAGAAGTACTTATTCCACTACTTTCTTTACTACTTCCTAGTACAAAAGAAACTAAGCATTCTTGAGCCTAATTTTTATCTAAATGCTTACCTTGCAACATTACATCAAACACTTACCTTAAAGAATTGCTGTTAGAAAGTCCTTAGTATAGCATCTGGAATATATAGGATGGCTATAAAGAATATTTTTAGTAATTCATTTATTTGTTATAACTTAGTATTCATTGCCATTCACTTATTTATTTATCCATTCATACGTTTATAGTGTGATAAATATGTGTCTTTGTTTCTATTGCATGTGCTAGTGGTATGCCTGTAAATTAAACCAATAAAAATTAATGTTATTCCTATTTGCTTAAACCCTAATCTTGTTCTCTCCTGGGTGGAGGGAGAGAAGATAATAATTAGGTAAATATATAATATAAGTAATAATTACTGGGGCAGAGAAGTCAATGGCATCCCACTCCAGTACTCTTGCCTGGAAGATCCCATGGACGGAGGAGCCTGGCAGGATGCAGTCCATTGGGTCGTGAAGAGTCGGACACGACTGAGCGACTTCACTTTCACTTTTCACTTTCATGCATTGGAGAAGGAAATGGCAACCCACTCCAGTGTTCTTGGCTGGAGAATCCCAGGGACGTGGGAGCCTGGTGGGCTGCCATCTATGGGGTCACACAGAGTCAGACACAACTGAAGTGACTTAGCAGCAGCAGCAGCAATAATTACTGGGGAAGGGGGAAATCTAAGTAAAGCTACAGGGAATGTCAGAGATAGCAGAGTTAACAATTTTAAATAAAGGCATAATAAAGTGACATGCTAAAATGTGGCACTGGGTCCAGACTTTTAAGAGAATGAAGGGGTGGCAATTCCCTGGTGGTCCAGCGTTTGACTCTGCATTTACATTGCAGGGGGCATGGGTTTTATCTCTGGTTGGGGAACTAAAATCCCATAAGCCCAAGTGGCTCAAAATGGACAAAAGAGAGGATGAAGGATTGAGCCATTCGGATGTTTAAGGAAGAGCATTCCAGTCATAGAAAAGAGCAAATGAGAAAGCCTTTAGTTGACTGGGCCTAATTTAAGAACAACAAGGAAAACGACATAATTGGAACAGAGAGAGCTAGGGAAAGCTGGGGAAAACTGAAAATGAATTCAGAGAGGGAGCTAGCAGACATTTGAAAAGTTAATAACTTTGGCTTTATCCCTGAGTGACATGGGAAGAATGGAGGGGTGGAGCAGAGAGAGCATGATCTGACAGTTGACATATTTTAATAAGGTGATATGTGAAAAACGACTTCTTAGGAGTTGGGATCAGGGTTGGGACAGGGGAAGGACTGAATAAGGATTAAACTCTTGATGCATCACAGATATAGTAGATAGAGACTGTGAAGGAAACAACAGTATCAAGAATGATAGCAAGTCATTGGCCTCATCCAGTAAAGAATGGAGTTGGTGTAGGAGATATGGAAGATGGTGAAAGGAACAGTCATGTCCCAGGCTTTCTCAAAGAAAACTGTACAATCTGCAAGACCACAATGAGTCTATATCCCACTGGTATTGTCAACAAGCCATCCCCCCATCTCCCCCCAAAAAAAGAAAACATGGGTGTTAGGGGAGGGAAGGATGAATTGGGAGATTGGGATTGGCACAAATACACCACTATGTATAAAACAGGTAACTAATGAGAACCTACTGTATAGGACAGGGAATTCTATTCAATGTTCTGTAATGACCTAAATGGGAAAGAAATACAAATAGGAGGGGATATAAATGTACTTGTGGCTGAAACTGTAAAGCAGAAACTAACACAATATTGTAAAGCAACTAAGCTTCAAAGAAAAAAAAAAAATTCCGAAAAGAAAAAAAAAAAAAAAATGGGTCTTAGGCAGCCAGTGGTCAATAAATACATGAATAGAAAAGGAACTAACTTTTGTTATGGTCTCTCTATGTCACTTCACATACATTATCTTATTTAATGTTTGAAGGGTTTTGTGACTTTTTATATTATTAAGTAAAACTTGATAATCTGGTCTGTCTACAGTTTCCACAGAAATTGTCTGTGATCTCTGGCACTGAAGAATATGATGCTATCATTCAATTGCACCTCAGACCTACAGAATCAGAATTCCTTATTTTGAGCCTTAGGAATCTGAATTTTTAACAAGGACACATTAATGTAATGACTCTAACACACCCAAAATTTTTAGAATCATCATTCCAAAGCTTACTGACTGATTGATAATTGAAAAGGAATAAGGTGGTAGATACATCTCCCATGGTGACTATAACTGCATTCTGGTTCTAGCCATTTTGTTTGTGTCTCAAACATTTAAATATGGATGTCTGTAGAACATATCTGCCAGTTTCTTACTTCACATTAGAAAGTTGTGTCAATATAGGTAAGTAACAATTCCCAAAACGAGGAAGAATAATATCTCTTAGATTTTTTGAGAAGGTTACATGAAACAAGTCCAACCACACCTCTATTTATAAGTGAGAAACAAATAGTTGGCTTATCAGATAGCATATTCTTCTTGTGAAAGAAAAACAGTAAAAGTCACAAATTATAGTTGTCTTTGACATTATTTTATAATATTTAGTGTTCAATGGAGTAACATTAGTAACTTCAAAAATCACCAAAATTTCTGACCACTTTCAATGTAACATTTTATTTTTAGAAACATCAGGATTAAGTGTTAATTTCTCAGGAAAAAATAATTCATTATAAGGAAATAGAAGATAATACATAAAAATAGAGGACCTATGTTTAGTTTTTTCTTCACGTTGCTCTGTTCATCATCTCCTGTCTACCACGTCATGCTCACTCAGTGTTTAAATTAGAAAACCATGGGCCTATCCTGGCTTCAGATTTAAGTCTGCAAACAATCCAGATAGTTTTGATAGTCCTAGGAATTTAACGGAAACCCTTCTGTTACACCCACCTGTAGCACTCTGATAGTAGAAGACAGTACAGTTTGATCCTGTAATCTCTCCTTCTAGAGCCAGATCAAGCTTCAAAAATGATTTACGTTTTCCCTACACATTCCCTGAGTTGCTCTAGGTTCCAATCAGCTACGTCGTCATTTCTTTACTAAAGCAGATTTTCCTGACTTGTGTTCTAGGAGACACTAGTTCCAGATAATGCCCTGAGGTCAAGAGAATATAGGAGATAGACTTTTCCCTTAGTATATACCGTATACTTTAGCAAAATAAAGGATCCGAGAAATCTCATAGCAAAAGAATATATTTGATTTTTTTACCCCAATGCTATCAATCTTATTGTGGCAGGAAACTACTTTTCTTCCAGTACTGCAATGAAACTTAGTGCCTTTGAACACTTACAAAACACTATTATTGTTCTTAGTTTAATTTATAGGTAACTCTGACCATAAGTATACTCAGTTCACTTGAGTATATTCAATTGCCATCTCATTTCACAATAACAGGAATCCCTTAAGTATTTATTCTCAAGATTATTAGTTCTAAAAGTTATCACACTGCTTGGACTCACTGATCTCACGGTGTTTTAAGTGACACTGATAGGCACTGAGAAGAAGTTGAGAATGTTATCTCTCGATAACTAACAACAATGGGGAGAGGGAGACGGGATAAACCTTAAATGACTAAAGTTGTGATAAATTTAATTGGAATAATGCATGTGATGACTTCAGGTTAGTGCGTGGGAGTTGGCATAAGAGTCAGACATGACTTAACGACTAAACAACAACAAATTTATTTTTCAGAACACTCTCCTCAAGAGTTCAACTTGCTGCCACTGGAAACGTACCGCGTATTGGCAGTTCAATGTCACTGTTAACCACACTGGGTGTTTCTTTTTGTTCTAATGTTTCTAATTTGGAAAATCAAATGCTATCTTGCTACCAAAAAGGAAAAAAAAAAAAAAGGAGCTTTGTTCCAACTCTCAGAAGTCTGTTTATGGAAAATAAACAAGGAGAACTCAAGCACAGTCCAGAGGTGGCCAGAAGGTGAATGATTAGTAGATTCAGGAGTAAATATATGAGCATAAAGATACGGTCCCAAAGACGGCAGTTTGGAGTCAGAAAGAAGGCCTCAGCCTCCACGTCCCCTATCCACTGGTGTTAGAAAAAATGAGACTCCCAGTCAATAAAATTTGTAAATGAAAAGGTAAATAATTTTGTAAAAATGTGACAATGTTCATGGAATTAAGAACCAGGTAATCTTCTACTTGAAGGAAGCTGATCATTTTGTGATCTACATAGGCTGACCTGATACAAAGACCTCGGATACAGACATACCACTCCCCAGAGGCCTCCTAGCCAGGAGTCACATCAGCCTTATGCCTGGGACATAAGAAGGGGGACCAACAGAGCATGGAAGACTCTAGGTCAGTTCCTCCAAGGTCAATATGCTGATTTGTAAAATGCATCAATTGTCTTCAAGACATGCCTGTCCACCTGTCAAGGGAAAAGGAAAGTCAACCTGAGTCCAGAACAATGGACTTTAACCTTCTAGAATAAAAGCCTGAAATGTAGGTGTGAAGATTATGGGGAGTCAGGGATAAAAGCAGAACGTTGTAACCGCTTGGGGTGCTCTTTCTCTCTAGGGATACTGTGCATGTGGGCATGTGCACACATACACACACACACACACACACACACACACACACAGACATGCACACATACGCACATTCTGAAACCAAATCAGGAACTGTTGCTGCTCCTTTGGCTGGACTCTCCCATGCCTTTGATTAAGCTTCTTTAATCTGCTCTAGACTTAGTGTCTCTAAAGGAACTGTATAATTTACTCATATGAAGAATTCTTTTTTGATCAACTGATTTTTTTTTTTGCGAATTGTTCCATTACGACCAAAGTGGGGACAAGACAGGTCTCTCCGTGCCCTTCCATTTTTCTTTTCTTCAAGATATGTTACTATATCAACCCAAAGTGGCTAGCAATGAACTCTTGTTGCTAGGTTGGCAAAATAAATGTGTTTTAACATGGGTATACTTCTGTTATTCTCTCTTCTCCTTGCTATATGCCCAATTCATTTTGAGAAAGGGTGTCTAGCTACCCCTATTTCCCTAAATCCTTCTGCTTTGGGGATGTATGCAGTCATCCTGACTTTACTGATGTGTCTGTTTTAAAAATCCTCTTCTGTCTCAAATGTTCATTTCTTTGCTGAGGTGTTAAAAAGAAATATGGTGGATTGAACTAGTTTCTGTTAAGATGTGGATGACTCATAACTCATTTGGTGCACTAATGGATGGTGCATAAAAATGAACACCTTTCTGGCAATCATAATGGAAGTAAAGAATTTCTTGAGAAGGGAGCAGGAAGTATCTGCCTGAAATTTTCTAAAGTGTATTACTGAACCCTATTATTTAAAGAAGTGCCTGTCTTTATTCCATGTTTATAGTGAATGTGAAATTTGACTTAACTTTAAAGAAGAAAAGAGAGAGGAAGAGAGGAAGAGAGCTAGAAGAATTTCTTATCCAGAATAATCTATATAATTGCTTCAATTCTGTTTTATTTGGGTTTTTCATAACTGGCTTTACCAAGAAAAAACTTCTGCAAGAAGCAAAAATTAACAATTACAACAGAGCAGTGATACTTTAAGAAGTATAGCTAATGGAGAAGCCATACAAAAATAATGAGCTATGAGTTTCAATCATTGTAAGACTAATGCCGCATCCTTATGAAAGAAACACTAATCAAGTTTAGAACATCCGGTTCGTTTCCGATTTTTAAGTAACCAAATTAGTCACCCATACTATATTAAATCTCCTGTTCATTATCCATAAAATGTTTTGCTTTATTTAGGGAAAGAAGTTCCTGAAATTAAACAGAGAATGACACATAAAGTTATAACTAGTTTTCTGGTAAATGAATGTCTTTGAGTAGCATATTTTTTCCTTCCTTAAATGCAATTGGCCTCATACACATCATAATTCCTGCAGCAAATTCAATTTTGATACTCAAAACAGAAACATTCTTACAAGTTTTATTGTCCTATATTATCTAGTGCAATTTTCTATCTTCCTCAGGGTTCAGTTGCTTTGCTAAAAAAGAGACCAACTGAATTGGTTATCTTCTTGCTAATTTAAGTGTAAGTGAGCAAGAGTGTATTGGATATTTAATAGAGGATCAGAGTTAGACTTGCATCAAAGTCAGCACCGTGCCTCCACATCACTGAAGCTAAGTCAGGATCTAATTCTCAGGCTGTCACTGAGTATACCAGAGATTAACAGAAAGGAGAGGAAATGGATAGCACAGTAGGAAACTATGTTTTTGTAATGCAGGCTTGGGATAGATGAAAGGAGCTTACAAGTCAACCTGGGCATCTGATACAGGACAGAAGGCCAACTTGATTACTACAACAAATGTAGTCAAGAGAGGTTGTCCTTTCTGCACTGTTTGCTGGAGTGAGGAAAGGTGAATAAACCTGCAGGTCTGATAGTGGGCAAAGATTGCTGTTCTGAGTTGCCTAGTGCACCTTTGAAAGTAATTAACGCAAGCAAAAGAAAGATATAATTTACATTGCAAATCTATGATGAGCTTCCAGATTACTCTGAGACAGTATTTTCTAAGAAAGGAATGTTTAGTCATGAGGAGAGTACCACACCAGCTTTTGTCCCAGGTGACATATCAACTCCCTAAAGGCATCTATTTGTTGACTTGAATGCATGTGTCTGTCATACTGAGCATCTCTATTGCACAGAATAGGACCAAGTGCAGCCCTTGTCTCTTCATTTTTTGTTCTTGATGTGTCCTAACCTGACATGATACACTTTCTTTAGTTATGATAAGGTCATTCTTTAAGCTACAGCCAAGTAGCTGTTTCTGTCCATTCAGGAAATGCTGTGATTCTTTCTAGATATTAAGAATTTACTTTTGAAAAATGGTGACAATGTTTTCTTTATCGCCAAATGTTTGGAAAGCACCTACTTTTATCCCCAGATATTGCATTTGGCAGCCAAAATCCTGTGGTTTCTCAACAATGCTATAGACACTTAGATTCCCAGTGCAGTCAGAGCTGCCAAATCTATTGACAAACTAGATAATTGTTTCATTTTTGATACAGAGTTTTAGTGAAAAGCATCATACGCTGCCCACTGACCTCATAAAAGCATCCAATATCATGTCTTCCCTTTGGCAACCCCTAAGCAAGGTTGATTGCCATAAGAAGTTCACAGAGAACCCCAAGCTATTGCATTTTACTAGAAAATGTCATCCACAACTGGTAACACCATAAAACTGCGCTAATGGGAACTGGGCCCCACTGAGACTCAGCATACATTTTGTTTTTCTCCAGGGGCATCTCAATACCTCTGGCAGGGTTGATTCACTCTCCCTAATATTGAGATCCTCTCCCTCTGGTGAGATGACACTTTACTGATGCCTTCCCAAGAGTACCCACATCTTCTATGTAATTTTCTGCTTAAAAATGATTTTCCTTATCTGTTTCATCTTTCCTTCAGTCCTTTTTTTCTCTCCCCTCCTCTGTTTTTCCTCTCATTTTTAATTTAAATTTAATAAGCATCTTTCTGGCTTTACCATTGCAAGGATTTATAATCTGAGGCAAATTCCCTTCTGCATCAGAAGTCCTCCTTTTCTTTCCAGAATGAGACTTTAAGACTCAAACTAGGTGTAATTACTTCTGAGAAGTGTTCTCTGAGCTCTCCAAGCTAACTTGGTTCTCCCTTTCTGCGCAACTGGAGACAACAGGCTGACCTCTTCCTTTATGAAACTCCATTGTAATTGGCTGCTGGCTCCACTCATGTATGATCCCATTGAAGAAAATAGTTGCCTTTGGCCATTTGTATGTTTCTCGTAGCACTAGGTTCTCAATATTATTGTTTTGAATTATAAAACATTTAAAGCAAGTCCTCAATATTATTTTCAAATTATAAAACATATAAAAACAAAAACAAATATTTTGAATCCCTCACTATTCTTGTTTATACTTGTTTATGCTTAATTAACCTTGCTGAAAATATTACTCCCTGTCTTAGCCTCGAACACAACATCTTCCTACAGGATAAGACCAAGTTTATCCTGCTCACCATACAACAGGTCAATAGATTAAAAGATGAGGTCTTGGATCAAGGAATAGTGACTTTGTTCAGGAAGCCAGCAAACGAAAAAGATAGTAGATGAGTGTTCCAAAGAACCATCTTCTGCAAGTTAGAATTCAGGCTTTCTTTATACTAAAAGAGGAGGGAGTATGGCTGGTTGCTGCAAACAGATGTGCCAAAACCCTTTATTTTTGCATTTGTCCATATAGGTCAGGTTACAGTGTTTCTGTAAACCTCCAACAAGACAAATGCAATTCCATTTGCAACTTTTTATCTTTGTATGAATGAAAATATGTTATAACTTTAAAGGTCAAGCCTGGGAGGCAGAACCTTGAGAATGAGCTGTCCTGTTAATTTCAGGCTATAGGCAACATTCTTTTACAAAAGGTGGGGAGTCAGCATAACTAACCACAAGCAACAGAGCACAGTGGTTAGATCTCAAGAAATAGATCCAATAGAGTCAGGTAAAGAGGAGAGCGAAAAAGTTGGCTTAAAGCTCAACATTCAGAAAACGAAGATCATGGTATCCGGTCCCATCACTTCATGGCAAATAGATGGGGAAACAGTGAAAACAGTGTCAGACTTTGTTTTTGGGAGCTCCAAAATCACTGCAGATGGTGACTGCAGCCATGAAATTAAAAGACGCTTACTCCTTGGAAGAAAAGTTATGACCAACCTAGATAGTATATTCAAAAGCAGAGACATTACTTTGCCGACTAAAGTCCGTCTAGTCAAGGCTATGGTTTTTCCTGTGGTCATGTATGGATGTGAGAGTTGGACTGTGAAGAAGGCTGAGCCCCGAAGAATTGATGCTTTTGAAGTGTGATGTTGGAGAAGACTCTTGAGTGTCCCTTGGACTGCAAGGAGATCCAACCAGTCCATTCTGAAGGAGATCAACCCTGAGATTTCTTTGAAAGGAATGATGCTAAAGCTGAAACTCTAGTATTTTGGCCATCTGATGCGAAGAGTTGACTCATTGGAAGAGACTCTGATGCTGGGAGGGATTAGGGGCAGGAGGAGAAGGGGACGACCAAGGATGAGATGGCTGGATGGCATCATGGACTTGATGGACGTGGGTCTGAGTGAATTCCAGGGGATGGTGATGGACAGGGAGGCCTGGCGTGCTGCGATTTCATGGGGTCGCGGAGAGTTGGACACGACTGAGCGACTGAACTCAACTGAACTGAACTTGTTCCCTGTTACACTACCATCTTCTTCTTCTTCTTTTTTTTTTTTTAACTTACACATGTGCTTAATCGTCCCCTATTAAAAATTCGGGTTTTTCTTTTGATGCTATTAACTCAAGTTATCCCTCATTTGGGGAGACAGTAATTTGTATTTGTTGCCTCATATATCACATCTAATTCACAATTCTACTCCAATCATTTCTCAAATTGTGACACCTAGATGGGCATCATCAGGGCATCCGCGTGAACTTGTGACACACGCACATTTTTGGTCTCTATCCAAAAGCTAACGAATTAGAAACCCTAGGGTGGGGTTTAACCATCTATGTTTTGATAAATCCTCCCATGATATTAATACACTTTACTGTTTGAAAACCAGTGCTCTTGAATTATTTTTCCCATGAGATTAGACACCTTGATTTGGCTGTCAAATTAAATACCACTTTTTAGCTTTCCTCATAATTGATATTTAGAAAATATTCAGGTGAGCCTTGCAGGACATGAGCCATGGAGCCAGCACTGAGAGAGGCTGCTGTCAGAGCAAGTGGGAGAGACAAAGGCTATGATAGGACCAGTTGTGTGTGTGTGTATTTTTAAGTAAACCCTCAAACCTAAATAAGAAGAAATATCCAAAGAACAACTTCTACGGACAGTGATTCTGCAGTCTTCTGTATGCATAATATGGGATGTTCTCAACCCAGAGATAGCTCTATTGACAAGGAGTAAGTGACTACCTGAGAAGACCATAAGTCAAGACAGCAAATTTTTATACCTTTCCTGGTAGTACAGAAACAAGTCTCTGTAGAACCAGAAACAAAGAAAGGAAATAATCTGACCTTTTCTTTATTAGATTGACTACAAAAATTGCTTGACTTCCAGAAACAAAAACACAAAGAAATAATAAAATTATTTTGGCAACATTGGACTTTCATCATATTGAGAAGCATGCTTTGTGAGGCTTCCAGGGTTGAGATTTGGAAACTTCTTTGGTGCTCATTTATAACTTGGACTATAAACAAGAGTGAATTGTGGTTGTGTTTCAACTGCTGTATTGTTTCAATCTAAAAGGGGCCAGCGGATTGACTGAGGTATGATTGGGGAGACCACAAACTTCGCACAGTTCAAAAGGGGTCAGGAGACCTGTTGAGTGGGTTGAAGGCCTTGAGCTCCATTCAGAGCCAGATGTAGTCCAGGGAGGCTACAGGGATGCCATGGCTGTCACAATGCAGGTGCTCATGGACATGAAGACAGGATAGCCCTGGACTTCTCCTCCAAAGTGCTATGGGGGTTTTGTTCACTCCGTTGTGATTACTCCAGTGACATGGTCCTGTTCTGCTCCAAAGAAACTGGTCAGAACAATCTTGAATTTCCTTCTGCTGGCACATGTGCCTTTGGACTCATGGACAGAGTTCTTTGGATTGTGGCTTAATTATTCATTTTTATGAATGTGGATCTGATTTTACCAAGATCTTTTTTTGTGTGACTGTTAGCACTGTTCTGCACTTTCCCCCTCATTTTTCTCTTTCCACCACCAACCCCTCTGCCATATGATCTTATTGGTGAGCAAAGACCTGCTATTGGTACTTTGTCACCATTTATGTGTGTTTTGGGGCTTCCCAGGTGGCACTAGTGGTAAAGAACCCACCTGTAATGCAGGAGACATAAAAGACACAGGTTCAATTCCTGGGTCAGGGAGATCCCCTGAAGGAAGACATGGCAGCCCACTCCAGTATTCTTGCCTAGTGAAATTCATGGACAGAGGAGCCTGGTGGACTACAGTCCACAGTGTCACAGAGTCAGATATGACTGAAGAAACTTAGCGCACACATATATATATATATTTTGGAAAGTATGAGACTCAAAAGCACAATGATCATTTCTATTCATTTGAAACTTCAGCAGAGTAGTATCTGTATGTTTTAGGAAGTTGCCTATGTGGGAACCCATAGGATGCCAGAGATGAACACTTCTTTACTGCCCTTTCTGCTGCTATCATCAGAATCATAAATTATCATCAGAAAAATGTTAGTTGTGGCACCAAGTCACATCAATTTCATAAAAAATGGCAACTTGCAGCTTATTTTAGAAGTATAACTTTTATTTAGTTAGAATTATAATTTTTAAAAAGCTTACATTCATAAGGCATTCATTTGTTGTAAATATTCAATATATTTGTTTGAGAAAAAGAGCCTGGTGTTGTAAACACGTATGGTTATATATCTGAGTGTGTGGTAACCCTCTCATCTTGTCTGACTCTGAGCATCATGTCCTTAGTAGCTGTTCATTTATTTGTGTGTTCCTTCTGTTTTAACATGTTTATGCTTAATATTACTATATCCAGTTACTTTCACTAGCAATTTGTTGAGCTTCTAGCCTGTCCTTCTAACTGTGGACTCTGTAGTCATTGGTCTCTCCATATTCATATTTTGAGACAGTGGAAGTTGCCAGGAGCAACGATTGACCTTCCTGTGTTATTGCCTATGACAACAACTTGCATGGTGACTTAAGATATTGGTGTGAAACCTTTGGCTCAGGTTCCAAAATTTATCTGTTCTTCACAAATTGTATTTCTATAAATGCTTCTCCTTCCCAATAAGTGTGTAGTGCTAAGCCAGGTAGTGTTTGTTTTTTTTGTTTTTTTCATTAAAAATTTTAAATCTTATGTTCAGTTACATTTGATAGGAGTACATTTCATGCAGGAAATGGACTTAATTGAAAACTGATTTAGAAAACTGTAAGGATTTAGGTAACTACATTAATAAAAGGGGATCATTTTCTCTTCACCTTTTAAAGTTCTTATGAAACAGGTAACTGAATAAATATTGGGTTCAGTTCAGTTCAGTTGCTCAGTCGTGTCCAACTCTTTGCGACCCCATGAATCGCAGCATGCCAGGCCTCCCTGTCCATCACCAACTCCCAGAGTTCACTCAGATTCACGTCCATTGAGTCAGTGATGCCATCCAGCTATCTCATCCTCTGTCATCCCCTTCTCCTCCTGCCCCAATCCCTCCCAGCATCAAAGTCTTTTCCAATGAGTCAACTCTTGGCATGAGGTGCCCAAAGTACTGGAGTTTCAGCTTTAGCATCAGTCCTTCCAAAGAAATCCCAGGGCTGATCTCCTTCAAAATGGACTGGTTGGATCTCCTTGCAGTCCAAGGGACTCTCAAGAGTCTTCTCCAACACCACAGTTCAAAAGCATCAATTCTTCAGGGCTCAGCCTTCTTCACAGTCCAACTCTCACATCCATACATGACTACTGGAAAAACCATAGCCTTGACTAGACAGACCTTTGTTGGCAAAGTAATGTCTCTGCTTTTGAATATGCTATCTAAGTTGGTCATAACTTTTCTTCCAAGGAGTAAGCGTCTTTTAATTTCATGGCTGCAGTCACCATCTGCAGTGATTTTGGAGTTCCCAAAAATAAAGTCTGACACTGTTTCCACTATTTCCCCATCTATTTCCCATGAAGAGATGGGACTGGATGCCCTGATCTTCGTTTTCTGAATGTTGAGCTTTAAGCCAACTTTTTCACTCTCCTATATAGGCAAAATGTGGCAGCCTTTCTTCCCCCAGTTCTGTTAATTTACCCAGTATAGCTGGCTCTAGATTTTTCAGTCCTTGTATTTCTGCAATTTTGAATCTTCATAGATGTCAATCCCAGAGAATCTGTCAAATAAAAAACATTTATGCTTAGCAATCAAAATATGCATTTTACAGTTTAATAACGTCTAAACTTGAATTCATTTGATGTCATTAATTAACTATGTTGATACTGCATTCTGAATTTTGCTTGAGTACCTGTGCCATTCTGTTTAGCAGAGTCAGGGTCCAGCCAGGCACTCTGCAGTGTGCAAACTCTCATAAGACGGATTTTTTTTTTTTTTTTGGTATTGTCAGTCCTGATGCATTTTAGTCTACTTCTATTTTGACTTTAAAAATTAGTACACAGTTTATAATTGTATAATTCCTAGAACAGTACAAAGAGCCATGGTCCCTTTAATTCATGATTTGATTTGATTTGATTTGATTTATTTTTTCTCAATTACTTGCTTTTCTGATTCTCCAAGGATCAAACACTCCAGTGAGCACTGAAGTGTGTCTCCATGGTAAGCCAAAGGCTGCACACTTTAGCCTCCAACTGTTCTGCAGCAACCCTGACTTGACAGGCACAAGTAGCCACACTGTGCAAGAATACATGCCAAGGAAGGTGTCGATAATGAGTCAAGAATAAGAAAACTACCAATTTTAAAACACTAACCTTGGACTCAATTTTTTTAGGGAGTCAGCTTTTCCACGTTGATAAGAGGATTTGTAAATTTTGGGAGGTCATTTGCTCCCCATAACAATGTGTCTCATTTGAAAAATGAAGCTAAGTAGAATTGACTCTTAATAGTTTATTGAAATATATTCTAACAACTGGTAACTAAAGACACGCATTCAGTTAAAGAGGTGCTTTTTCTGTGATGTAGGCATGAAATGGTGCCTATGAGCATGCAGTGGAAATGTGAACTGTGGTGATTAGGTTCAGCATTTCTGAGGTAGCACTATCAGTGGGCCTTTAAAGATGCTTTGTGAGTATATATTAACTTTCACTTTTGTTATTAAATTATGGCAGTTCTATTACAGAGAGGGAGTTTGACTTGATTTTGTTCAAAATGACTTATCCTCAGCACCCAGGAGATAAAATTGATGTATTTTTACAACATAAGCATGTTTATTTTATACATTGTGTTCATTCTTGAATAAAGTAAGTTCAGTGTTGGCTTGTAGATAGTAAAAATATTTGATTTTGATTCAATAAATGTTTTTCAGTCCTGAAAAAAAGCATTCATACAACTTGATAATAAAGCACATACACACGATGCTTATTTGCTTGACATATGCTTAAGTAGTTCTTAAAGAACATTTAACTGTTAATTGAAAGCATTAAAAACTTGTTTCATTTTTCTCTTTAAGTATTTACAGTGACCTTAAGTTTCTAAATATTTGAGGGAAGATTTCATTGGTTTCTAATTTTATTGAATTGTGGCCAGAAAACATTATCTATATGAGATTGATTCTTTGTTGTTTATTGATATTTTCTTTGTGATCAGTACATGATCACTGTCCCTTTTATGCTTGAAAAGAATCTATATTCTATGACTGTTGGTTATAGGTCTCTATCTATGCTATATTAAGCTTCATGATAGGTTGTTCAGATTTTCCTTGGCCTTACTAGGTTGTTGCATATGGAAATTAATATTATTGATGATATTAATTATGAGTTTGTTGATTTCTGCCTCAAATTCTGTCATTTTTTGCTTTGCATATTTTGAGGCTATATGTATATACAAATTTAAAATGTTCACATTAATATGTCTCTTTTTCATTATGTATCTAAGTATAACATATATCTAAATATATTGTACCTTACTATTACTAGTATAACTATATTAATATTATCTTGTTTATTATCTCTAAATCAGTTTTCACCTTCTATTTTAAATGTGTGCTTTAGAAGAAATTGGTAACATGAACTCAGTAAACAGAACATAAGGCTTAACATTTAAAAAAATCATAGTAAGTTTAAAAAATGAAAAGTTTTTTCATGATTGAGGTAATAGAAAGTGAAAAACAAAGTGTTCTTATCATAAGGATAAAAGTTAAAAACAGTAGGGAAAATGGGTGTACTAAAAATGGAAATGCTGGATAGAAAAGGGGCTTGAAACGATTAAAGTTAATACCAAGAGAAAAGACAAGGAGATTAATGGAAATAGAATACATAAAAGATGTAGAGGACTAGAAAGAACAAACGGTAAACTTTATCCCCAGACCCTGGCGCTCTGAACAAAATGAGCACTAAGAGTTAAGACTTGTATATGATGAAGGGAGTCCCAGTGATCAGAGCTGCTTCTCTGAAGATGAATGAATTCAAGACTGAGCAGCAGTCATGGGAGAACGAGAAATATGTAGACAACAAGTACAGGCAGGTTTTATGAGTTGTTAAACTTTCAAAACAACTTTTTATAAATGTGTAAATTATTGAATCCTATAATGTAACTCACTTATAAGGAAAAACCTAAGTGTAGTCTTCCAGAAGAAAGTGGATTATATGAAAGGAAGAAAAATAATCATGGGCAAATAATACTCCAAGTCAATCTTTTATTGATTAATAAAGGCCAGAAAAGATATTATCAAATGTATAATAAGTTGGTGGTACAGGCTGTATGCATGCCCCATTGTTTAAAAAAAAAAAAAAAAAAGGCAAAATCCAAACAATGTAAATGACTGCAGTGAAAATATTATCTTAACTGTGGAGAACATGAGGCCACATCTCTTAAGTATCTATGCAATTTTCAAAGGTCCAGAAAATATTTATTTAGACAAAATTTCCTTTTATATAAAAACATTATGTATATATAATAATAGGGCAAGAATTTATAATGCCCTAAACTTGACCTGTCTTTATAATAGCTTTATTGTGATGGACTAGGAAATATATAAACCAAAATCATTGAGTGAGAAATGAAAAAACTATGCCAAATAAACCAGCAAAGAATATTTAATCCTCTGAGATATTGAAATTAGGGTAAAACCATTTGGTAATTACACTTATAGAAAAGGAAGCAAATGTACTGAGTTCTAACAGAGTTAAGTTTTGTAATTAATTAAAAAAAAATACAAAAGTCAGAGAATGAAACAGGTGAAAAATCTTATGGAGAGTATTTCTTAAAGTTATAAAGTAGGGAGAAAATTGCTTTATGTAAAACTGAAACAAGTAGTTAATGTGAAATAATTGCAAATGTAAAATACTAATGTTTTTTATAATAATTATCTTTAAGGTACATTTTAGAAATCAAAAATTTTGTTTTGGTTAAATATTTATCTTATGTTAATAAATATTTTCAATTTCATCTGTTTTATTTTCAAATTAAAGTAAAATGATTTATATGAGTCATATAATTTATTTGATAAAATTATTTCTAAATATCTATTAAGCTATTTATGAATGCCTATAAGTCTCTTTCAGTATACACCCATTAAAAGATTTTTGGAATGTTAACTTATACCAGATGATGACTTTTTGCTCCTCTTTTTTTTTTTTTTTTTGGTACTTTTCAATACTTGTGATGTTTTTGTTATTGTTCTAGTTAATAATGAGCAATAATCAACTTTATAAAATTATAGCCTTTTATTTCTTATTAACATGATATGTTTGTTGTCAAATAAATGTTGAAAACATAAAGAAGAAAATATAAGCCTTTTATATTAATTTCACCTGGCATCAGATTTACTTTCTTAGCAAATTCTAATTTCCATCCACCATCATCAATATAAAGCTACAGCAACCCTCTAAGTCAAAAGCAAGGCTGTCAAACCACTTAATCTCTCTTGGTACTAAAATAGGTCAATATGCATTGAGTTGGTAAAATTAGAATGTATCTATTCAAGTGAGTTTGTGGCTACTAACTCCCATCCACTCATTAAAAGAAAATAAAATGTGGACTGATATAAATCAGCTCAGAAGATGAGCTCATATTGGCAGAGAAGAAAGAAGGATAAATAAGTTTCTGATCCAGTGAAATCAAGGTGATGATGCTAGAGAAGTGTATGGGTGTCACGTAGGCAATAGAAAGTGCAGAATTGGATGGGAGGTCAGGGCTGGCACTCTAAACTGGAGACTGTGAGAACAGTAGTTCTCCCAAGTTTTCTAGTGTTGTGTGGGAGTTGGGTCAAGTGGGGAGTCTCCCAAGGCCACCAGTTTGGGCAAGCATCACAGGAGGTAATGACATCCTGTTTCCTATTAGTAGTTTCTTTTCAACAGTCATTAGAGAGTTACCCTTTATGTACATGTACATTCTGGAGGTGATTGGCAATCTTTTAGACAATGTGGAATAGTGTGTATAATTACCAGAAAAGTCAGTGGGAAACAATTGTATTTTTATGAGATATTGTTACCCAACAAAAGTGCATGTGCCCAATACATAGTGAGGCCAAACAAACAGAAATGTCAAACTGTGGAGCAGAGACAGGATAATTTCAGCGCTATGCATGGAAAACGGATGACTTGTGGCCCTCAAAATCTGAACTTCCTGAAAAATTTCAGCAAAGCATCTTTATGGATCATTGAAAAAGCAAGAGAGTTCCAGAAAAATCAACTATTTCTACTTTATTGATTATGTCAAAGCCTTTGACTGTGTGGATCACAATAAACTGTGGAAATTCTGAAAGAGATGGGAATACCAGACCACCTGACTTGCCTCTTGAGAAACCTATATGCAGGTCAGGAAGCAACAGTTACAACTGGACATGGAGCAACAGACTGGTTCAAAATAGGAAAAGGAGTATGAGAAGGCTATATATTGTCACCCTGCTTGTTTAACTTATATGTAGAATACATCATGAGAAACGCTGGGCTGGAAGAAGCACAAGCTGGAATCAAGATTGCCAGGAGAAATATCAATAACTTCAGATATGCAAATGACACCACCCTTATGGCAGAAAGTGAAGAGGAACTGAAAAGTCTCGATGAAAGTGAAAGAGGAGAGTGAAAAAGTTGGCTTAAAGCTCAACATTCAGAAAACAAAGATCATGGCATCTGGTCCCATCACTTCATGGCAAACAGATGGGGAAACAGTGGAAATAATCTCAGACTTTATTTTTGGGAGCTCTCAAAATCACTGCAGATGGTGACTGCAGCCATGAAATTAAAAGACGCTTCTTCCTTGGAAAAAAAGTTATGATCAACCTAGATAGCATATTGAAAAGCAGAGACATTTTTTTGCCAACAAAGGTCCATCTAGTCAAGGCTATGGGTTTTCCAGTGGTCATGTATGGATGTGAGAGTTGGACTGTGAAGAAGGCTGAGCGCCAAAGAATTGATGCTTTTGAACTGTGGTGTTGGAGAAGACTCTTGATAGTCCCTTGGACTGCAAGGTCCACCCAGTCCATTCTGAAAGAGATCAGCCCTGGAATTTCTTTGGAGGGAATGATGCTAAAGCTGAAACTCCAGTACTTTGGCCACCTCATGGGAAGAGTTGACTCATTGGGAAAAACTTTGATGTTGGGAGGGATTGGGGGCAGGAGGAAAAGGGGACGACAGAGGATGAGATGGCTGGATGGCATCACAGACTTGATGGACGTGAGTTTGAGTGAACTCCGGGAGTTGGTAATGGACAGGGAGGCCTGGCGTGCTGCGATTCATGGGGTCGCAGCGTCGAACACGACTGAGCAACTGAACTGAACTGAACTGAACTGAATTTTTATTGGGGTATAGTTGAATTCTATGGACAGAGAAACGTGGTGGGCTGCAGTCCAAAGGATCACAGAGTCGGACATGATTGAGCTGGTAACACTGCTGCTGCTGCTGCTGCTGCTAAGTCGCTTCAGTCGTGTCCGACTCTGTAAGACCCCAGAGACGGCCGTCCACCAGGCTCTGCCGTCCCTGGGATTCTCCAGGCAAGAACACTGGAGCCAGTTGCCATTTCCTTCTCCAATGCATGAAAGTGAAAAGTGAAAGTGAAGTTGCTCAGTCATGTCTGACTCCTAGAGACCCCGTGGACTGCAGCCTACCAGGCTCCTCTGTCCATGGGATTTGCCAGGCAAGAGTACTGGAGTGGGTTGCTATTGCCTTCTCTGAGCTGGTAACACTACTTGCTTATAACTGATTTACAGTGTTATGTTAGTTTCTGCTGTATAGCAAAGTGAATCTGTTATACAGATAACACATATCCAGTCTTTTTTAGATTCCTTTCCCATATAGTCCATTACAGAGTATTGAGTATAGTTCCCTGTGCTATACAGGAAATTCTTATTAGTTATCTATTTGATATACTAGTGTATATATGTCAATCTCAACATTCAGATTTATCTGCACCTCCCTTTTCCCCCTTGATAACAATGTGTTTTTCTACACCTGTGATTATTTGTTTTATAGGTAAATTCATTTGTATCTTTTTTTTTCTTTGTAACATATAAGTAACAACTCAGAAACCTTCTTTAAAGGTAAGGTAATGGAGGGCCATGGTTAGTTGGTGCTAACTTCTTGGTGTAGCAATCCTTTGTTCTTGCACCTTTCCACTTAGGTTAGGTCATGATGTTCCTGTAAAACTCCAACAAGATGAATGTTATTCTCTGTTTTGCAATGTTTTATCTCTGTATGAATGGAAAAGTGTTTTACCCTTAAAGGTCAGAGCCTTGAGAATGGGTTATTCTGTATATTTCAGGCTATAGGCAACATTTTAAATCAAAGCAAAGGCAATGGAAAACAAAGATTAAAGTAAAAGAAACAGATCTAACATGAAGTCAGATTTGTTCTTCCCTATTACAAAATACTAAGTATTAGGGTAGTCTTTTTATTGTGGTGGTGTATAATAGCTTTAATATTTCTTTCAACTTTTGTAAATCTATGTCTAGATTATCAAAGAAAAAGCATAAACATATGTTTGATTCTTTTAAATATCACATATATAGAAGTTTGGGGAATTCTTGGGTGTTGACTGAAAGTTCATAGGTAATCAGAATGATAGAATCAGAATTGGTGAAGCAGATAATGATGCTCCCAGATGAAGCTCTTTGGGGTAGTAATACTATTAAAAATAATTGTTAAAACAATTTGCTGGTTTCACTTCTTTTTTTTTTTAATTATTCCAGTTTAACACTTTGCTATGCTTCATGGTGTTTAGTAAACTCAAAAATAATGACACCAAATGACATGACAACACCATTTCATAGAACAAAATGCACTTCAGTAGGAAGAACAAAATTCAAATTCAGTTGCATCAGTTAACAGCTTTGTGACCTTGGGCGTGAAAACCACCTTTTGTGCAGCAGTCTTTTATGTGGCAATATGGGGGATAAGCCTGTCACATAGGGGCATTGTGAGGACAACATGAGACAATGTTTACAAAGAGCTTAAAATGTAGTCAAGGCTCCATGACTGGCAGCTACTGTTGCAAGAGTGCAGAAAAAAATATCTGTTTTGAAAGTTTTGCATCTTTCAGGGATGCATAATTTGACATTCCAAAATCCTTATAGATTTAAACTTTTTTTTATATTTGCATCCTCATTTCATTAGCAGATGTACTGTTATTGGCACATGCTGCTATTTCTTAGGTAGGAACATTTGCTTTCAGATTATTTGGCTGACATTCCCAGTTATATCCTGGCTAACTATGATCTCACATTCTGTCCCTAAAGTCCCAAGCACTCAAAAGCACAGTCATTCTTTTCACGAAACCAGACATGAATGTGATTGCACAGTTGTTGATGACATAAAACAGTCATCAATCTGGTTTACTTATCTGATCCAAATAAGCTATGTATACTGGAACAGATTCAACTAGACAAATCTCTATTTCAAGGCCAAAGCCTTAAAGTGATTTGGATAACAATGAGAGCAGGAATTGGACCATGCATTAGCCTCTCCCTCTTTTTAAATCTGCTTATACCTTGAATAACAATGTTGCTGTTCCATATCTTTAAAAAAATTTTAAATACCTTTGTTTGAGGCAATGTATTAAATTCTTTAATAAATGCACGCATGCTCAGTCATGTCCAATTCTTGAAACCCTATGGACTATATAGCCCAACAGGCTCATCTGTAGATGGAATTATCCAGGCAAGAGTACTGGAGTAGGTTGCCATTCCCTTCTTCAGAGGGTCTTCTGACCCAGTGATTGAATCCATGTCTCCTGCATCTCCTGCAGTGCCAGGTGGATTCTTTACCATTAAGCCACCTGGGAACCCTTAAGTGGTTTATAGACACTAATATATTCAATCCTTACAACAACCTTGAAATATTAGTATATCTATTTTATTTTTTAATTTATTTTTTATTGAAGTATAAGTGATTTACAATATTGTGTTAGTTTCAGGTGTAGAGCAAACTGTTTCATATATATATGTGTGTGTGTGTGTGTGTATATACATATATACATTATTTTCAGATTGTTTTCCCTTACAGTTTATTAGAAAATATTGAGCATAGATCTCTGTGCTATACAGTTGGTCCTTGTTGGTTATATGTTTTATATAGTAGTGTGCATATGCTAATACCAAACTCCTAATCTATCCCTCCCCAACCTTTCCTCTTTGGTAACCATAAGTTTGTTTTCTATATCTGAGTCTATTTCTCTTTTGTATGTAAATCTGTTTGTTTCACTTTCTTTTAGATTCCACATGTAACTGATATTTGTTTTTCTCTCACTTACTTATTATGATAATAACTAGGATCATTCTTTTTTAAGAATGAGTAATATTCTGTCATATATATGTGTGTGTGTGTGTGTGTGTGTGTGTGTGTGTGTGTGTTTGTACACCACATCTTTATCTATTCATCTGTCAATGAACATTTAGGTGGTTTTCAAGTCTTGGCTATTTTTAAAAATGCAGCAACAAATATTGGGGTTCATTTATCTTTTTTGAATCATGGTTTTCTCCAGATATATGGGAGAAGGCAATGGCACCCCACTCCAGTACTCTTGCCTGGCAAATCCCATGGACGGAGGAGCCTGGTAGGCTGCAGTCCAAGGGGTCGCTAAGAGTCAGACACGACTGAGCAACTTCACTTTCACTTTTCACTTTCATGCATTGGAGAAGGAAATGGCAACCGGCTCCAGTGTTCTTGCCTGGAGAATCCCAGGGACAGGGGAGTCTGGTGGGCTGCCGTCTCTGGGGTCTTATAGAGTCAGACACGACTGAAGTGACTTACCAGCAGCAGCCAGATATATGCCCAGGAGTGGGACTGCTTGTTCATATAGTAGTTCTATTTTAAATTTTTAAAGGAACCTCCATACTGTTCTCCATTGTGGCTGCACCAATTTTTATTCCCACCAACTCCCTGATGTTTAAGCTGGTTTTAGAAAAGGCAGAGGAACCAGAGATCAAATTGCCAACATCTGCTGGATCATGGAAAAAGCAAGAGAGTTCCAGAAAAACATCTATTTCTGCTTCATTGACTATGCCAAAGCCTTTGACTGTGTGGATCACAATAAACTGGAAAATTCTGAAAGAGATGGGAATAACAGACCACCTAACCTGCCTTTTGAGGAATCTGTATGTAGGTCAGGATGCAACAGTTAGGACTGGACATGGAACAACAGACTGGTTCCAAATAGGAAAAGGAGTACGTCAAGGCTGTATATTGTCACCCTGCTTATTTAACTTATATGCAGAGTACATCATGAGAAATGCTGGAGTGGACGAAACACAAGCTGGAATCAAGATTGCTGGGAGAAATATCAATAACCTCAGATATGTAGATGACACCACCCTTATGGCAGAAAGTGAAGAAGAACTAAAAAGCCTCTTGATGAAAGTGAAAGAGGAGAGTGAAAAAGTAGGCTTAAAGCTCAACATTCAGAAAATGAAGATCATGGCATCCAGTCCCATCACTTCATGGGAAATAGATGGGGAAACAGTGGAAACAGTGTCAGACTTTATTTCTTTGGGCTCCAAAATCACTGCAGATGGTGATTGCAGCCATGAAATTAAAAGAAGCTTACTCCTTGGAAGAAAAGTTATGACCAACCTAGATAGCATATTCAAAAGCAGAGACATTACTTTGTCAACTAAGGTCCATCTAGTCAAGGCAATGGTTTTTCCAGTAGTCATGTATGGATGTAAGAGTTGAACTGTGAAGAAAGCTGAGTGCTGAAAAATTGATGCGTTTGCACTGTGGTGTTGGAGATGATTCTTGAGAGTCCCTTGGACTGCAAGGAGATCCTACCAATCCATTCTGAAGATCAGCCCTGGGATTTCTTTGGAAGGAATGATGCTAAAGCTGAAACTCCAGTACTTTGGCACCTCATGTGAAGAGTTGACTCATTGGAAAAGACTTTGATCCTGGGAGGGCTTGGGGGCAGGAGAAGCAGGGGATGACCGAGGATGAGATGGTTGGATGGCATCACGGACTCGATGGACATGAGTCTGAGTGAACTCCAGGAGTTGGTGATGGACAGGGAGGCCTGGGGTGCTGCGATTCACGTGTTCACAAAGAGTCGGACACGACTGAGGGACTGAACTGAACTGAACATGTCAATCCCAAACTCCCTAACTATCCCTCCCTTTATTCTTCCTCCCTGGCAACCATATGTTTCTTTGCTAAGCCTATGAGTCTCTTTCTGTTGTGTGAATAAGTACCTTTGTATCGTTTTCTTTAGGTTCCATATGCAAGCAAGGTCATATGATATTTCTTCCTCTGACTGACTGACTTCACTCAGTATGACTAGCTCTAGGTTCATCCATGCTGTAAATGACATTATTTTGTTATTTCTATGATATGTGTACATGTCCCACATCTTTATCCATTTATCTGTCAATGGACATTAAAGTTGCTTCCATGTCTTGGCTGTTGTTAACAGTGCTACAATGAAATTATTGTTTGTGAATTTTTTGATGATAATCATTTTGAATGGTGTGCAGTGATACAACATTGTAGTTTTGATTTGCATTTCTCTATGAAATACTGATATCAAACATATTTTCATGTGCCTCCTGGACATCTGTATGTCTTCTTTAGATAAACGTCTATTTAGGTAGAAAAATTGAAGGTAAAAGAAGGGCGTGGTAGAGGATGAGATAGTTAGATGGCATCACCAATTCAATGGACTTGAACTTGGGCAGACCCTGGGAGATGGTGAAGGACAGAGGCCTGGCATGAGGCAGTCTATGGGATTACAAACAGTCAGACACAATTTAGTGACTGAACAACAACAACCATTTAGGTATTCTACCTATTTCTTTATTGAACTGTTTGTTTGTTTGTGTTTTATAATGAGCGGCATAAGCTGTTTGTAAATTTTGGAGACTAATCCCTTTTCAGCCACACCATTTGCTAATGTTTTATCCCAATCCTTGGGTAGTCTTTTTGTTTTGTTTATAGTTTCCTTTACTGTGTAGTAGCTTTTAAATTTAATTAGTTCCCGTTTGTTTATTTTTGTATTTATTTCCATTACTCTAGAAGATGAGTCAAAAAAGATATTGCTGTAATTTATGTCAGAGAGTGCTCTACCCATGTTTTCGTCTAAGAGTTTTATAGCGTTTAGTTTCACATTTAAGTCTAACCCATTTAGAGTTTATTTTTGTGTATGGTGTTAAAGAATGTTTTAAGTTCATTTTTTTTACATGTAGCCGTCCAGTTTTCCCGGCACTGCTTATTGCAGTTCAGTTCAGTTCAATTCAGTCGCTCAGTCGTGTCCGACTCTTTGCGGCCCAATGAATTGAAAGATGCCAGGCCTCCCTGTCCATCCCCAACTCCCGGAGTTCACTCAAACTCATGTCTATCGAGTCGGTGATGCCATCCACCATCTCATCCTCTGTCGTCCCCTTCTCCTCCTGCCCCCAATCCCTCCCAGCATCAGACTCATTTCCAATGAGTCAACTCTTCGCATGAGGTGGCCTAAGTACTGGAGTTCAGCTTTAGCATTATTCATTCCAAAGAACATCCAGGGCTGATCTTTAGAATGGACTGGTTGGATCTCCTTGCAGTCCAAGGGACTCTCAAGAGTCTTCTCCAACACCACAGTTCAAAAGCATCAATTCTTCGGCTCTCAGCTTTCTTCACAGTCCAACTCTCACATCCATACATGAATACTGGAAAAACCATAGCCTTGACTAGACAGACCTTTGTTGGCAAAGTAATGTCTCAGCTTTTCAATATGCTATCTAGGTTGATCATAACTTTCCTTCCAAGGAGTAAGCGTCTTTTAATTTCATGGCTGCAATCATCATCTGCAGTGATTTTGGAGCCCCCAAAAATAAAATCTGACGCTGTTTCCACTGCTTCCCCATCTATTTCCCATAAAGTGATTTACTGTAGAGACTGTCTTTATTTCACTGTATAATCGTGCTTCCTCTGCTATAAGTTAATTGGCCTTAAGTGTGTATGCTTGTTTCCGGGCTCTTTGTCTTGTTCCATTGATCTGTGTTTTTATTTGTCTGCCGGTACCACACTGTTTTGATTACTATAGTTTCATGTAATCTGAAGTCAGGAAGCCTGGTTTCTCCGGCTCCACTTTTCTTTCTCAAGATTGCTTTGGCTATTCAAGGTCTTTTGTGTCTCCACACAAATTTTAACTTTATCTTTGTTCTAGTTCTGTGAAAAATGCCATTGGTTATTAGACAGGAATTATATTGAATCTGTAGATTGTTTTGGGTAGTATAGTCAATTTTACAATAATGACTTTTTGAATCTAAGAACATGGTATAACTTTTCATCTTTCTGTGTCATCTTCAGTTTCTTTCATCAGTATCTTATACTTTTTGAAGTATAAGTCTTTTGTCTCCTTAGGTAGATTTTACCAGTAGGTATTTTATTCTTTTTGATGTGATGGTAAATGGGATTATTTCTTGAATTTCTCTTTCTGATCTTTTGTTGCTATTATATAGCAATGTAACAGATTTCTATGCACTGATTTTGTAACCTGCAACATTACCAACTTCGCTGATGAGCTCTAGTAGATTCCTGGTAGCTATTTTCAACCATATGCATAAGTTATCATGCTTAGTGCTAGGTGCTCTACTGACGAACAGTGAAAGGAATGAGAAAAAAAGAGATGACATCCATAGTGCCCACACAGACCTAGGCTTCCAGTCAAAACCTGTTTGGTTACCACATTCCTATGATGGGTTCCAATTTTTTTTTATTTCTAATTGACTTTATCGGAGCAACAAATGATTGGATTCAAAGGTTCTTTTATGTAAACCAACTTTACTTGACTGTTTTATATAAACTATACACTAGGGCATCCTTTATAATTGTTGCTTCTCCTTTCCTAGGACTATAATATTTGTCTCCATCTTCAGGAGTCTTCCATTTTGAACTCACAGGCTCTGATAATTAAGAATGGCTAGTGTTTAAGTGTTATTTCTTGAATCTAGGGGGTTAGACTTTGTTAAAAAAAAAAAAAAAGTTTTTCCCACAAGGATATACCATCACTGGGATTAGAATATCCAGGCCAGAACAATTTTTTTTTTTCTTATTGGTAAATAACTACTTGTAATGATAAATGCTGGGCTAGAAGAAGCACAAGCAGGAATCAAAATTGCTGGGAGAAATATCAATAACCTCAGATATGCAGATGACACCACCCTTAAGGCGAAAAGTGAAGAGGAACCAAAAAGCCTCTTGATAAAAGTGAAAGAGGAGAGTGGAAAGGTTGGCTTAAAGCTCAACATTCAGAAAACGAAGATCACGGCATCTGGTCCCATCACTTCATGGGAAAAGGATGGGAAAACAGTGGAAACAGTGTCAGACTTTATTTTGTTGGGCTCCAAAATCACTGCAGATGGTGACTGCAGCCATGAAATTAAAAGACACTTACTCCCTGGAAGGAAAGTTATGAGCATATTCAAAAGCAGAGACATTAATTTGCCAACAAAGGTCCATCTTGTTTTTCCAGTGGTCATGTATGGTTTTTCCAGTGGTCATGTATGGATGTGAGAGTTGGACTGTGAAGAAGGCTGAGCACAGAAGAATTGATGCTTTTGAACTGTGCTGTTGGAGAAGACTCTTGAGAGTCCCTTGGACTGCAAGGAGATCCAACCAGTCCATTCTAAAGGAGATCAGCCCTGGGTGTTCTTTGGAATGAATGATGCTAAAGCTGAAACTCCAGTACTTTGGGCACCTCATGCGAAGAGTTGACTCATTGGAAAAGACTCTGATTCTGGGAGGGATTGGGGGCAGGAGGAAAAGGGGATAACAGAGGATAAGATGGCTGGATGGCATCACCGACTCAATGGACTTTAAGTCTGAGTGAACTCCAGAAGCTGGTGATGGACAGGGATGCCAGGCATACTGCGATTCATGGGGCCGCAAATAATCAGGCACTACTGAGCGACTGAACTGAATTGAACTAAATGATAGTGCTATGTCAGAAATACTTCACTTTTTTTTTTTTTAACGTTTTTTCCAAACTTGATTTTGTGACTCAGATCTTGCTGGTTTGGTCCTGTCTTTTCAGGGACTGAATCCATTGCCTGTGAGAGGAGTTTGTGGGTTTTCACATAGCTGCCCAGATGAAAATGGTTCTGATACAGTGTTCACAGTGAGTCTCTTACATGCTCTTTTCTCCTAGGACATGCCGAAGAGAATCTAGCCCTAGTGCAGTAGCTGATTCTCTTTCCCCATCCTCCTAAGGGGGTTCTATTTTGCAAATTGATTTCAGACATTTTGCAATGGAGAATAGAGGGAAAATGTGGAAGGATGTAGGGCAGTGAAGAGTGTGGAAGCCCAGGCTGGAAGGGAGTTTTATGGAACATTGAAGAAAGTATCCCATATGAAATTACATATTCCCTGTAAGTACTCCTTACAAGGCATTTAGCTTGCATCAGCTTTATATTAAAGAGAAAGTAACTGAATTTTTAAAAGCTTACAAAAAAAGGAAATTTTTGCTTGTTGTGAAATTATAGATCTTTTCAATGAAGAAATATAAGCAGAGAACATAATTTTGAAATTGCATTTGATTGCACAGACTATAACAAAATTAATCAACCCTTTTCTACCTTTTAGACAAATACTGCATGAAAATTGCACTTACCCATGACAGGCCACTTTTTCAATGTGCTTAATATATATTTTTCTTGTTTTATGTTGTTGCAAAATGTGTATGTTGTTTGCTTACTTTTTAAGTTTGTATAAATGTCATATTGCTATATAGCACATTTTTGGTAGAACTTTTTATTAATCACTTAGATTTTAGGTTCATCTGAGTTCCTATTTTGTTGTAAGTTTAACTTCTGTTTTAGTTTATAAGGATCCATTAATGTAAGAAACCACTCATTGCATATACAATAAACAATTTCAATATTTAATAGAAGATTAATTGACTTAATTTCAATATACAGTCATTAAAATAAAATAAATATAAACAACAGAAAAAGGTAATAGTGTATACATCACCAAATTGGGGCAAAAACCTACATCCAGACTAAAACAACACTGGGAAGTCCTAAATGAAAGCAGTCTAGATGCAGGGAAGTGCATCTATTCTACAGGTGAGACTTCAAATTGTAGTTCTAGGGGCTTTCATTTATAATCCCAGCCACAAACTGATATCATCAACAGTTTACATGCAAAAATGCAGTTCTTGTTTTCTTTTAATTTTTACAATACTATTTTTTTCACTTTGTGAGTCACAAGATTTTCCAGAACCCAGAGAGCTGGCCAGGCCTCCAGGGGCTCAGGAAATTCTAAGCCCACTCCCTCTCTTCTCTAAGATGCCACCTGACTTGCTAATAATAATCTTCGTGCTTGCAGGCAGGCATGTAGTCTAGGCAGGATCCAGAAAAGGTCAGAAGACAGTCAGACATCTGTTCCCCTACTTCTGAAACCTGAGCAAGACTACTTCTGTTTTAATTTCCCTGACAGTTTTAACATGGACACCTAATGTAATGCTTTCTTGATGTAATGCTAATGTCATGGTGCATAAAGCTCCAAAGGTTTACCTTTCCACTCTCCTGATGTTGGCCATGGAGGTTTCCCCCTGTTCTCAGTCACCATACATAACACTACAATAAACATTTTTACATATATTACTTTATGGGCTTTTGCAAAAAATTTTTTGAGTCATATATACAGGCGTACATTTGAGATATATATGCAGGAGTGGCATAGCTATCTTAAAATAAATGCATGTATTTAATTTGATGGTCCAGGATGGATACTCCATCTCCAGTTTCTATGAAACTAAAAAACGATATCTACAGCCTTTATTACTGCAAACACGTGGCTCTACTAATCTTTCTAACCCTTGTCAGTTGAAAGGTATACACTGATGTTTTAATAGGTATTTTAATTCTAGAAAGTATTATTTTAGCTGTCTTGATACTTTTAAACTGAGCTATGTGGGTTATAGCTTCATAAGTACAACAAACATATAATTTCTATTTCAGTCAGTTCAGTTCAGTCGCTCAGTCGTGTCGGACTTTTTGCGACCCCATGAATTGCAGCACACCAGGCCTCCCTGTCCATCACCAACTCCCGGACTTCACGCAAACTCATGTCCATCGAGTCGGTGATGCCATCCAGCCATTGCATCCTCTGTCGTCCCCTTCTCCTCCTGCCCCCAGTCCCTCCCAGCATCAGGGTCTTTCCAATGAGTCAATTCTTCGCATGAGGTGGCCAAAGTATTGCAGTTTCAGCTTTAGCATCAGTCCTTCCAATGAACACCCAGGACTGATCTCCTTTAGAATGGACTGGTTGGATCTCCTTGCAGTCCAAGGGGCTCTGAAGGATCTTCTCCAAGGTCACAGTTCAAAAGCATCAATTTTTTGGCACTCAGCTTTCTTTACAGTCCAACTCTTACATCCATACTTGATCACTGGAAAAACCATAACCTTGACTAGATGGGCCTTTGTTGGCAAAGTAATGTCTCTGCTTTTCAATATGCTATCTAAGTTGGTCATAACTTTCCTTCCAAGGAGTAAGCATCTTTTAATTTCATGGCTGCAATCACCATCAGCAGTGATTTTGGAGCCCAAAAACAAAGTCTGACACTGTTTCCACTGTTTCTCCATCTATTTCCCATGAAGTGATGGGTCCACATGCCATGATCTTAGTTTTCTGAATTTAGAGTAAAGCAAATAAAGGTCACACTAGTCAAAGGAAAGGTAAAAGTCTGCATTTAAATCCTTTTGTAAAGAAGATTAAAACAAGGTAAAAGTCAAAGAACTCATATGGGCAATTGAGAGTTTGGCAGAGTGGCTTTTAGCTCTATAATGACCAAGATGCCATTTTATAATAAAAGTTTCATAAAGATGGAGAAGCTCTATACAGTCAGCAAAAACAAGACCAGGAACTGACTGTGGGTCAGATCATGAACTCCTTATTGCCAAATTCAGATTGAAATTGAAGAAAGCAGGGAAAACCACTCGACCATTCAGATATGACCTAAATCAAATCCCTTATGATTATACAGTGGAAGTGAGAAATAGATTTAAGGGATTAGATCCAATAGACTATGATGAACTATGTTCATCATAGCCTGATGAACTATGAATGGACATTGACATGTATAGGAGACAGGGATCAAGACCACCCCCCCAAAAAAAAAGAAATTCAAAAAAACAAAACAGCTGTCTGTGGAAGCCTTACACATAGCTGTGAAATGAAGAGAAGTAAAAAGCAAAAGAGAAAAGGAAAGATATACCCATTTGAATTCGGAATTCCAAGAATAGCGAGGAAAGAAAAGAAAGCCTTCCTCAGTGATCAGTGAAAAGAAATAGAGAAAAACAGTAGAATAGGAAAGACTAGAGACCACTTCAAGAAAATTAGAGATACAAAGGGAATATTTCATGCAAAAATAGGCTCGATAAAGGACAGAAATTGTATGGACCTAACAGAAGCAGAAGATATTAAGAAGAGGTGGCAAGAATACACAGAAGAGCTGTACAAAAAAGATCTTAATGACCAAGATAATCACGATGGTGTGATCACTCACCTAGAGCCAGACATCCTGGAATGTGAAGTCAAGTGGGCCTTAGAAAGCATCACTACAAACAAAGCTAGTGGAGGTGATGGAATTCCAGTGGAGCTATTTCAAATCCTGAAAGATGATGCTGTGAAAGTACTGCACTCAGTATGGCAGCAAATTTGGAAAACTCAGCAGTGGCCACAGGACTGGAAAAGGGCAGTTTTCAATCCAATCCCAAAGACAGGCAATGCCAAAGAATGCTCAAACTACTGCACAAATGCACTCATCTCACACGCTAGTAAAGCAATGCTGAAAATTCTCCAAACCAAGCTTCAGCAATACATGAACTGTGAACTTCCAGATGTTTAATCTGGTTTTAGAAAAAGCATAGGAACCAGAGATCAAATTGCCAACATCCATTGGATCATTGAAAAAGCAGGAGAGTTCCAGAAAAACATCAATTTCTGCTTTCTTGACTATGCCAAAGCCTTTGACTGTGTGGATCACAATAAACTGTGGAAAATTCTGAAAGATATGGGAATACCAGACCACCTGACCTGCCTCTTGAGAAACCTATATGCAACTCAGGAAGCAACAGTTAAAATTGTACATGGAACAACAGACTGTTTCCAAATAGGAAAAGGAGTACATCAAAGCTATATATTGTCACCCTGCTTATTTAGCTTATATGCAGACTACATCATGAGAAACGCTGGGCTGGATGAAGCATCAGCTGGAATGAAGTGTGCCAGGGGACTCAGATATGCAGATGACACCACCCTTATGGCAAAAAGTGGAGAAGAACTAAAGAACCTCTTGATGTAAATGAAAAAGGAGAGTGAAAAAGTTGGCTTAAAGCTCAACATTCAGAAAACTAAGATCATGGCATCTGGCCCCATTACTTCCTGGCAAATAGATGGGGAAACAGTGGAAACAGTGGCTGACTTTATTGTGGGGGGCTCCAAAATCACTGTAGATGGTGACTGCAGCCATAATTTTAAAAGACACTTACCCCTTGGAAGAAAAGTTGTGACCAGTCTAGACAGCATATTAAGGAGCAAAGACATTACTTTGCCAACAAGGGTATGTCTAGTCAAAGCTATGGTTTTTCCAGTAGTCATGTTTGGATGTGAGAGTTAGACTATAAAGAAAGCTGAGGGCCAAAGAATTGATGCTTTTGTACTGTGGTGTTGGTGAAGACTCTTAAGTCCTTGGACTGCAAGGTGATCCAACCAGTCCATCCTAAAGGAGATCAGTCCTGAGTGTTCATTGGAAGGACTGATGTTGAAGCTGAAACTCCAATACTTTGGCCAACTGGTGTGAAGAACTGACTCATTGGAAAAGACCCTGATGCTGGGAAAGATTGAAGGCAGGAAGTGAAAGGAACAACAGAGGATGGAATGGTTGGATGGCATCACCGACTCAATGGACATGAATTTCAGTAAAGTTTGGGAGTTGGTGATGGACAGGGAGTCCTGGCATGCTGTGGTCCATATGGTCATGAAGAATCATACACAACTGAGTGACTGAACTATATTGAACTGCTCAGTTTAATTAAATCATGTATAAAGCCATGGTGCACATAAAGGGGGGGGGACTACAAATTTGATAAAGCCAGTAGAAGCAATAGTTGCTGAGAACAGAGTATATAAGTTTTCGATCTAGTCAGGTTTGAATTCTAATGAATTCAATCAAATCACATGTCCTCCCTAAGGCTTGAAAGGCTGAGTCATTGATATTTGCTAGACAACATTGTTGTTTAGTACAAATACAATAATATATGTACTGCCATGCCCCAGAGTAGTCAATGGATGTCATCATGGGTACTTGCCATGACAGATAAGTGTTTCTGCAAACGGCCTTGCTCACTGACTAGGAATTGTGTTTGTGTGCCTTCATCTGAACAAGTACACAATAAGTTCTGTGGATGGATCAGCTTCTAACTAATGGCAGACAGAATTGTTGAAAGTAAAATCTGTTTGAGAAACTTGAGCCTGTATTAACACAAAAGAGAAAAAGCGAGATTAGCAAGGGTAAAGATTTACCAATAAGAAGGTTAACAAATCTTTTTGGATTGGAGTTTGGTCCTTGCCCCCAGATTCATTCTGTAGCATTTCACAAACCTTCAGAAAGCAGAACAACTTGATATTCCCACTGGATGACTGACAATACTTGAAACACTGCACAAGGAGAATGACATCCTTGAAGTTGTTCATTTTCAGGTGTCCAGTATGTGAAGGGAGTGAGGGATGGAAGCACACATAAAGTGTAGCTCTCTATTTAACTTTTTGATGAGCTTAGATTATTATGTAGTTAGGTCTACTGACTCTCTAATGTGAATTCTGTTGTGGAGTGCTATTTTAAAGTTGATTTTTTAAGCAATCACTCCATCTGTCATATATCATCTATCATATGTAGTTGATCCTAAAGTTAATTTTCCAAAATGCAGTATGAGAGACCGCTCTTGCACAGAAACTCCATTTTTGTATTTACTTACAATGCCCTTTAAATAATTCGTGCCCTTTACAGAAACAGGAACGGCTTCAGAAAGCACAGGGACCCTTTAAGTAGTCCACAATCTATCAGAGTAGCTGAGATGCACTAACATACAGAGAGTGGCTTACATTCAACTTCCCCTTGGGGAACCAAGGACAATAGCAAGTTTTGTAAAGCATTTATGGAATGGCTAGAGATCCCAAGATGAAGCATGCAGTGGAAGAGCAAGGCATTATGCATGGAGTGTGCTGGCTTTTATCTCTTAAAAGTACGGTCTGATCTTTACTTTCTATACCACTTCAGCCGGGCACAATGCGGTGGATGAGGAGTATGGGAGGGCATGGCACACAGCATGGGGAAGAGAGGTGGTCATGGAGAGATGAAAAGAAAAGTGGAGACTCAAAAGCTTCTTTCCAGAGTCAGAAGCAAGAAGCTTATTGCCAGCAGACAAATTTCCAAATAGATTAGATGTTCTTTTATCTTCCTATGGCTTTTCAAAACGTGAAAGTGTTTGGGGGGCAGACACAGCTGTCTGCATAAAGACTGTTTGTTTTAACAGAATGGTTCATTCAAAGGCTCTCCAACAGAGAGAGTTCAGATGATCTTCTGCCTTCACCTGGAGCAGAAAATAATCCAGTCTCACACCTTCACTGCTGCCAAAGAGTGTGACTAATTATAGGAATGCATTTCTGAGGAGAAGCCGTGTGCAGCTGAAAAGGTAGAGATATTAAGAGCCTGAATATAGATCCTGTTTTACCAAAGAAAAGGACTACAATAGGACCAGACTGATAATGATGATAAAGAAAACAAAGGGAATGGACTTTCGAATTGGTAAATGAAATGGTAAATGAATGGTAAATGAAATTGGTAAATAAAAATGTCAAATTTAGAGAAATCAGATTAGGCCAGCCTTGGGACAGGATGTTTCTATGGATCCATTCATATGATAAAGGCTATCATCAACCAAATAGGAAGACGAGGAATACATTTTGATTCCACCTATAGGGCTAGGCCCTGTGCTAACCACTTTGTTTTTACCTGTTAGTGGTTTTTATTTTTTTTATATAAATTTATTTATTTTAATTGGAGGTTAATTACTTTACAATATTGTATTGGTTTTGCCATACATCAACATGAATCTGCCACAGGTATACACATGTTCCCTATCCTGAACCTCTTCCCTCCTCCCTCCCCGTACCATCCCTCTGGGTCGTCTCAGTGCACCAGCCTCAAGCGTCCAGTATCATGCATCGAACCTGGACTGGCAATTTGTTTCATATATGATATTTTACAAGTTTCAATGCCATTCTCCCAAAAAATGTGGTCTCTAGACCAACCACATCAGCATCTTCTGGGTACTTGCATAAGTGTACATTCTCAAACTTCACCCCATATCTAGATTCAGAACCTCTAGGGATGAGCCTGGAAATCTGGGCTTTAATAAATCCTCAAGAGATTTTAATGTGCCCCTAAATTTGTTAACCTCTCTGTTCACTTATTCAGTCTTCACAACACCTCTGAAAACTAAATATTATTTAGATTGACTTTTAAAATTATTAAGCAAGCCTGGTGATATTTTGTTTGTTTAATATAAATTTATTTATTTTAATTGGAGGCTAATTACTTTACAATATTGCATTGGTTTTGATATAAGCCTAGTGATATTAACAAACATATGAAACATCTGCATCATGGGTGGAATTCAGAGCCAGACCTGCCTGACTTCAAAACCTGCTTATTTTCTGATTTTTTCCATACTATTTTCCCAATAGACACATAGATATTTGGTAAGAAAGGGGAAGGCAGATATTGTATGGATGCTGTGAAGAGGTAATTGAGATTAGGAAAACAGTCCTAAAGATCAAGGTTACAAGGGCCTTAGATTTTGTTAACAGGTTCAGGTAGAATTGGTTGTCTATAGCAAGTAGCCAGGTTACCCACAGCAAAGACCCAGAGATTGAGGTATAAGCTCTTCTGAGCCAATATCTCTTTGGCTGGAGTGATGAGGTTTAGATTGTGTTGGGGACTGGCAGTATCATTTAGAAACTTGTTACAAATGTAAATCATGAGGCCAAGAATCAAAAAATCTACTGAGGCTGAGCAATCTTTAGTGAACTCTCCACATGCTGAAGTTAAACCACTGGAATAGAAAAAAAAAAAAAAATAGTATCAGAAGGGGGATGTGAGTGAGCTCATATACAGGGTCATTTTTAATTAACTGGCTTCAGTGAGTGGGGAAGATGCAGGGAGGTGAACAGTTTAAAACTCAGTGCAGGAAAGAAAAATGAGCAGCATTCAGAAAAGCAAGAGAGGCCCCTGGAATACTCCGGAGGCAGATCAATCTTCTTTTCCTCTAGTATGTTCTTTTTGCTTGATCAATTCAAACTCTGTGTCAAAGGGTAATTAATTTTCTGTTAGTAAAACAGCTAATGGAGTTGTACTTTTGTTCTGAGTAAGATACCATACAATTATTATTTCATATATTTAACAGAGCTTGAAGTTAACACTATCACCAGACCAAGAGTCACTGCTGTTATCTCCAGCCATGGCAGGAAGTGTCCTCTTGAGAGCATACCCTCCTCTCCTCACTCTTTGGTGATGCTCCTAAATCAGCGGCATGATAGACTCAGAAACATGTCCCTTAAGGCCATTATCTTTTTTGTTATTAGTGTTTATTGTCAAGGTCTGTATTCATCATTTTTCAGTTTATGAGTTTATATGATGGTTCTTGAGGTAAGGTTTAGGAAAGGGACCAGGTCTGAATGGTCTAGCTTATTGTGAAGAACAATAAGTTTAGAACTAAACTTTCAAACACTTTCTGTGTACTCAGACACTGAGGCCACTTCCCGCACAATGAAGACCCTAGTCACACTTTTCCATGGGAAAAGTGCTGTGAAAAAAGAACAGAGATTTGGCATCAAGAAAACAAAGGTGTCCAGCTGCTCTGGAAGGGTTTTATATAAACTTTCTGCCCTGGAAAGGTTTGTTTGGACTTTGATCCTTTCTTTTCTCATAGGTACATGGAAATAATGAATCGTAACATAGCCATTGCTTGTAGGTTATCACTATTGTTATAATCTGATAATAATATAAGAAGCCTGAAATATCATCTAGCGTAATGACAGTTAGCATTTACTAAGCATGTATTCTACACTGATATATAGTTACTTAAGTTGCTTTTTTTTTTTAACCCTAGAACTTCTCATTGTAGTAATTTTAATAACAAAGAAGAACAAATGATATCACAAAAATCCAGAGACAGAGCCTAATGTGGCCTGCAAATAGCATTCCATTTGTATGAATATATGCGTTTTATGTTAGTTTTTATGTGAATCACAAATGTAACCCTGGGGTACAATTATATTTGTTTTCATAGAGAATGTATTTTAAAATTACTAATTTCAAGTAAATAAGTAATCAGAGTTTTACCCCATGATATCAATAAAAAGATAGTTAATGAAGATGAAAACTACCTGGAGAGCAGACATATCTTTCCTGCTAGGGACTAGGTTAAGTGCTTCATTTGAGTTATCTTGTGCAATATTCCAAATTACTTCATGCTGTAGGTTCTACTATTATTCCCACTATGTAATTAAAGAGACTGTGCTTTGAAAAGTTGAGTAATCTCAAAATTACACAGTTTGTAATGGGTCAGAATGTAAACCCAGATTATCTGGCCTGAGATCCCAGGCTCTATTTCACATTTCACAGGAGATTTCTTCCTCTTTTTTTCACCCACATACGTGTAGTTCTAACTTGACTTCTAATTTGCAATTGGTTTCTACACTCCATTTTATTTATTCCTGTTCTATATTAGCTATTTTCTTTCTTGTGTTAACTTTGAGCTTGCTGCTGCTGCTGCTGCTGCTGCTAAGTCGCTTCAGTTGTGTCCGACTCTGTGCGACCCCATGGACTGCAGTCTACCAGGCTCCTCCGCCCATGGGATTTTCCAGGCAAGAGTACTGGAGTGGGATGCCATTGCCTTCTCTGAACTTTGAGCTTAGGCGGTTTTTATTTATCTACTTTGTAAATGAGTAAAGTTAAGTTGTTTAAGATCTTTTTTCTCATAATTCATATGTTTACAGATATAAAATTCCTTAAAACTGCTTTTGTTGCACATCATAAATTTTGGTGTGTTGAGTTTCCATTTTCATTTGTCTCAAGATTCTTTTTAACTTTCAAAAACAATGAGGTCTTTAATATCCACATATTTGTGAATTTTCCAATTTTTTGAACAGGTAAAGTTGACAAACTTTTAGCTTGACTTGTTAAGAGAAAGGAACTTCCCCGATGGCTCAGACAGTAAAGAATCTGCCTGCAATGCTGGAGCCCAGGTTTGATCCTTGGGTCAAGAATGTTCCCTGGAGAAAGTAATGGCTATCCACTCTAGTAGTCTTGCCTGGAGAATTCCATTGATAGAGGAGCCTGAAGGGCTACAGCCCATGGGGTAGCAAAGAGATGGACACGACTGAGGGACTAACACTTTTATTGAGGGAAAAGAGAGAGAAGAATCAAATACATAAATTTATAGGTGAAAGGGTAAATATTACAACTGAAACCACAAAAATACAAAGGAGTATGAGACTACTTTGAATAATTATATGCCAACAAATTGGAAAACCTGGAAGAGGTGGATACATTCTTAGAAACATACAACCTACAAAGATTGGATCATAAGGAAACAGAATAGCAAAGCAGACTAATTACTAGTAAGAAAATTGAATCTGTAATCAAATACCTCCCAAGAAGGAAAAGTCCAGGACCAGATGTTTAATTGGTGAATTCTATCAAACATTTAAAAAGAGTTAAAACCAATCTTTCTCAAATTCTTCCAGAAGACAAAGAGCAGAGGGTATTCTCCAATTCATTTTATGAGGCCAGATTTGTCCTTATAACAAGACAAAGAAGAACATAACAATAAAATTCTGCATCAATATTCCTGATAAATAAAGATACAAAAAACCTTTAACAAAATACTAGCAAATTGAACACAACAACTCATTTAAAGAATCATATACCATGGTCAAGTGGGATTTAACCCTAGGATGCAAGCACAGCTCAACATACAAAAGTCAATAAATATTATACATTATTTATTAACAGAATGACTCACTGGAAAAGACTCTGATGCTGGGAGGGATTGGGGGCAGCAGGAGAAGGGGACGACAGAGGATGAGATGGCTAGATGGCATCACCGACTCAATGAACTTGACTTTGAGTGAACTCTGCCAGTTGGTGATGGACTGGGAGGCCTGGTGTACTGCAATTCATGGGGTCACAAAGAGTCAGACACGACTGAGTTACTGAACTGAACTGAACTGAACTGAACCGATGTATAGCACAGGGATCTCTGCTCAAGTATTCTGTAATGACCTATATATATGGGGAAAGAATCTAACACATACATATAGCCGATTCACTTTGTTGTACAGGAGAAACTAACACAACATTGTACATTAACTATAAGTTCAGTTCAGTCACTCAGTCGTGTCCGACTCTGCGACCCCATGAATAGCAGCACACCAGGCCTCCCTGTCCATCACCAACTCCTAGAGTTCACTCAGACTCATGGCCATCGAGTCGGTGATGCCATCCAGCCATCTCAACCTCTGTCATCCCCTTCTCCTCCTGCCCCAATCCCTCCCAACATCAGACTCTTTTCCAATGAGTCAACTCTTCGCATGAGGTGGCCAAAGTCCTGGAGTTTCAGCTTTAGCATCATTCCTTTTAAAGAAATCACAGGGCTGATCTCCTTCAGAATGGACTGGTTGGATCTTCTTGCTGTCCAAGGGGCTCTCAAGAATCTTCTCCAACATCACAGTTCAAAAGCATCAATTCTTCGGTGCTCAGCTTTCTTCACAGTCCAACTCTCATGTCCACACATGACCACTGGAAAAGCCATAGACTTGACTAGACGGACCTTTGTTGGTAAAGTAATGTCTCTGCTTTTTAATATGATATCTAACTCCAATAAAAATATTTTAAAAGCTTAAAAGCCTGTAAACATTGATGAAATAAATTGAAGAAGGTGTAAACAAATGGAAAGATACCTTGTGTTCATGCTTTGGAAGAATCAATAATATTAAAGCATGTATCATACCCAAATAAATCTACAGAGTTAATGCAAGCCCTGTAGAATTTCCAAGAATGTTTTTATACAAATAAAAAATAATCCTAAAATTATATTGAATCATAAAAGATTTTGAAAATCCAAAGAAATCTTGAGCAAATATAACAAATCTGGAGTCATCATGCTACCTGATTTCAAAATACATGACTATGGTAGTCAAAACAGCATGGTAGTGACATAGGAAGAGACATATAGACCTAAAGAACCAAACAAGGAACCCAGAAATAAGTTATGTATTTATGGGCAACTGATCTTTAAAAGTTCCAAGAATGCATAAGAGGACAGAATAGTCTCTTCAATAAGTAGTGCTGGGAACCTGGATATGCACAAGCAGAAGATTGATATTGGTCCTTAATTTCACATCATACAGGTGTCAACTCAGAATTTAATTAAAGACTTAAATATAAGACCTGAAACTGTAAAGCTATTATGAGGAAACATAAGGAAAATTCTTCCTAACATGGATGTGGACAATAATTTTTTGGATGCAACCATCAAAACAAAAGCAAAAATAGACAAATGAGATTGTATCAAATTAAAAAGCTTCTACATAGCAAAGGAATGATGAATAAAGTGACAAAACCTATGGGATGAGAGAAAACATTTGTAAGACATTATACATGTGAGAAGAGGTTAATATCCAAAATACTGAAGGAAGTGATACTAATCAATAGCAGTAAAATAAATAAACCAATTAAAAATGGTAAAAGTTTTGAATAGATATTTTTCCAGTGGAGACATATAAATGGTCAACAGATATATGGAAAAAATTCAGCATCACTAATCATCAGGGACATGTACATCAAAGTGAAAATAAGAAACACAATATTACCTCACACTTAAACTGGTTATTATCTAAAAGATAAAATATAAGTATTTGCAAGGATGTAGAGGAAAGGAAACATTGTTCATTACTGATAAGAATGTTAATTGGTATCACCATTATGGAAACAGTGTGGAAGTTCCTCAAACTACTAAAAATAGAACTATCATATGACCCAGCAATCCAACTCTGGATATATATGTATACAAAGAACATGAACTCAATATCTTGAAAGATATCTTCACCCCACATTCATTGTAGCATTGCTTGTAATAGCCAAGACACCAGATCAACCTGCACCCATTACATTTGCAACAATACGGATGAATCTTGAGGAAAATATGCTAAATAAAATAAGCCAGCTCAAGAAAAATATCCTGAATAATCTTACTCATATGTGGAATCTAAAAAACTTCATCTCACAAAGAATAAAGTAGAAGGTTTACAAGGACTGTGGGTTGGAAGAGATAAGAGATGGTCAAAGAAACAAAGCTTCAGTTATGCAGGATAAACAAAGTCTGGAGATTTAAAGTCCAGCACGATGACTATTTAATACTACTACATTGCACACTTGAAATTTGCTAAGAGAATAGATCTTAAATGTTCTTACTACACACAAAAAATTATAATCATGTGAAGTGGTAGATATGTTAATTAGCTTGATTTTAGTATTCAGTTCAGAATGTATATGGTTATCAAATTGTTTTACACAATAAATGCATTCAATTTTTCAGTTATATTTTAATAAAGCTGTGAAAAATAGCTTTTCCAAAATCTTTTCATAGTTTCCATTCTCACCATTACTGCTTTTATTTAGAATATACTCACTCTGCAATGAATTGCAAGTAAGCAATTATTACAATGCAATTACTCCTATAATGGAAGTAGATAGAATTTGCTCCAGATTTAATAACAAATAACTTAATAATAATAAATAGTACAATCCTGAACACTTTGCACATAAAAAGACCTCCAATAAATGTTTGCTGAATTTAATAAAAGTTTGTAAGTATGTTAATAAACTAATTTAGTCATCTTAGAAGAACCAGCCACATAGAATTATTATGGCAACTGACTATAATACAAATATATATATTTTAAATAAGTTCCCAAAGTGCCTTAAATCCTTTGTTTAATTCAAGCTGCTTATTCACTTTGCTATTTACTCATTCATTTATTCAACAAACATTTATCTGGTGCTTACAATGTTACAAAAACTATACGAAGTCCAGAAAACAAAACAAACAAACAAAAAATCAAACCTGATTATCTGCCTTTGAGGAATTGCAACTTAGTGAGACCACTGACACAATTTGCTTAATTTTTATGTTATCTAAAACCAATGAAATAGTCTACCTTTACAATCATTTTGAAACCAGCAGGTGGTGTTTTAAGGGTTCTGAAGAGCTCCTATCCTTTTTGTACCACCACAGAAAGAATTCAATGAGAGGCAAACTAAGAGATAAGAAGTGATTTATTAGAATAGGATGCTTGTGAGGCTTATGAGCAGGGGGACAAGAGAGTGCTGTATAAACAAAGAAAAAGCGGGGAAGGAAAGAATATCACTTTATTCTTCATTCTTGAGTAGACATCACGTTCCCATCACCAGGCCCTCCCCCAGGTTGGGCAGGGGGAATTTTGTCCCTATATGGTCAAGCTGGGACTGCAAAAATTATGTCAGGTTTCTGTATAGTAGGCACGTTTCCACCCTAGATACAGATCTTTAACTTACTGAGTTCACTGGACAGGATATGGGTCTCATGCCACCATTGTTTCATTTTAGGGGGTGGGGCATGTCTCGTGCTTCTGTTTCATGGTTTTATTTGTCAAGCAAGCCTGCTTGGTTTTCTGGTTAAGCAAACTTCTCTATTGAGTAATCATTAACTTACATGGGTCTCCTATGTCTTTTCTACTTATAATTCCCTAGAGCCTCTTGATGAATGTGAAGAGGAGAGTGAAAAATTTGGCTTAAAACTCAACATTCAAAAACTAAGATCATGGCATCTGGTCCCATCACTTCATGGGAAATAGATGGGGAAACAGTGAAAGCAGTGACAGACTTTATTTTGGGAGGCTCCAAAATCACTGCAGATGGTGATTTCAGCCATGCAATTTAAAGACAGTTACTCCTTGGAAGAAAAGTTATGACCAAACTAGACAGCATATTCAAAAGCAGAGACATTACTTTGCCAACAAAGGTCTGTCTACTCAAAGCTATGGTTTTTCCAGCAGTCACGTATGGATGTGAGAGTTGGACTATAAAGAAAGCTGAGCATCAAAGAATTGATGCTTTTGAACTGTGGAGTTGGAGAAGACTCTTGAGAGTCCCTTGGACAGTAAGGCATTCTAACAAGTCCACCCTAAAGGAAATCAGTCCTGAATATTCACTGGAAGGACTGATGCTGAACCTGAAACTCCAATACTTTGGCCATCTGATTGGAAGAACTGACTCATTTGAAAAGACCCTGATGTTGGAAAAGATTGAAGGCGAGAAGAGAAGGGGATGACAGAGGATGAGCTGGTTGGATGGCATCATTGACTCAGTGGACACGAGTTTGAGTAAGCTCCAGGAGTTGGTGATGGACAGGGAGGCCTGGTGTGCTGCAATCCATGGGGTCACAAAGAGTCAGACATAACTGAGCAACTGAACTAAACTGAACTGAGGATTAAGTATTTAATCACCTACTTTTTCACTTTACTCTGTCTCCATTGATTTCACATATGGTTTCCACTAATTCAGACTGACAAATAATCAGCTTAGTTAAATCAGTAAAATTTAAGACAGAGTTAACATGTTTAGCAGGCTTCTTTGGTGGCTCAAGACAATAAAGAATCTGCTTGCAATGTAGTAGACTTGGGTTCAATCTCTGGATCAGGAAGGTCACCTGGAAAAGGGAATGTCTACCCACTCTAGTATTTTTGCCTGGAAAATTCCATGGAGAGAGGAGCCTGGCTGGCTACAGTTACAAAGTGTCAGACATGACTGACTAACACTAGCAGGTTTAGCAAATTTAAAAAGAAGAAGAAGCAAGCAATTAAATTTGAATTTCACATATTTTTTTTTTAGTGTACATATGTTCCATGTAATACTTTCAAAGTACTTATATAATAGTTTTGTTTATCTGAACTTTAAATGTATGTTTGTATCCTGTATTTTATCTGGCAACCCAAATTCCAGGGCTCTTATAATATCATTTACTTTTCTAGTTTTATTAGGATTGCAAAACTAAAGAGAAAATAACACACCCTACAGAGGGCCCCTTCCCCATTAGGCCCCTTCCCCTTCACACCACTCTCTTAGCACCCTCAGAAAAATTAATGAAGCTTTGGGACCTTTGTATGAAGGACATTTTTCTCAAGCAACATTATGTACCCCGTCAGACATACTTTCCACTGAGTGCAATAGTTTTCTCATTTAAGTCTCCTGTCAGGGAATATTTTGAGTGTAGTGATATTTTTAATATCATATTTCACTGGAGGATTTTCTACTGCCATAGAAATAATTACATTATTAATGCCTTTGTGACCCCCATTGGGTAGCTAAGGGGCATGTAATATTTATATTTCACATTATGATGGAGAAACTGAGATAAAGTTAAGAATAGTCGTTTTTGTCAAGGTCACAGAATGAATCACCAGTGAAGCTGAATACAGACAGTCAGCGAGCCAATGGCTCTGTGTACTTTAGAGTATGGAGGATTTCACTGGGGATAAAATTGGTCAGTCAGTTCAGTTTCTCAGTCGTGTCTGACCCTTTGTGACCCCATAAATTGGTAGAGGATTTTAAATAGAGAGTAATCAAAATTATATGAAACACATTAAAATTATCTCTATGTCCTTCTTTCCCTGCTCTGGTCATCTGTTTGTCCACTTCTGGGCAGTTTCATGTGGACAGGATGGTTACAGAGCACCTCACTTAGGAGATGAAGCACTTTAACATAAGGAGATTTACGGTCTGTGCTCTAATGCTCCTTCTACTCAGATGAGGCAGAAACCAAGTCCAATTCACTACTAATCTTGTCAGTGTTCAGTTCAGTTCAGTCGCTCAGTCATCTCCAATTCTTTGCAACCCCATGAATCGCAGCACGTCAGGCCTCCCTGTCCATCACCAACTCCTGGAGTTCACTCAGACTCAAGTCCATCGAGTCAGTGATGCCATCTAGCCATCTCATCCTCTGTCATCCCCTTCTCCTCCTGACCCCAATCCCTCCCAGCATCAAAGTCTTTTCCAATGAGTCAACTCTTCGCATGAGGTGACCAAAATACTGGAGTTTCAGCTTTAGCATCAGTCCTTCCAAAGAAAACCCAGGACTCATCTCCTTCAGAATGGGCTGGTTGAATCTCCGTGCATTCCATGGGACTCTCAAGAGTCTACTCCATCACTACAGTTCAAAAGCATCAGTTCTTCAGTGCTCAGCTTTCTTCACAGTCCAACTCTCACATCCATACATGACCACTGGAAAAACCATAGCCTTGACTAGAAGGACCTTTGTTGGCAAAGTAATATCTCTGCTTTTCAATATGCTGTCTAGGTTGATCATAACTTTCCTTCCAAGGAGTAAGTGTCTTTTAATTTCATGGCTGCAATCACCGTCTGCAGTGATTTGGGACCCCAAAAAAATAGTCTGAGACTGTTTCCACTGTTTCCCCATCTATTTCCCATGAAGTGATGGGCCCAGATGCCATGATCTTCATTTTCTAAATGCTGAACTTTAAGCCAACTTTTTCACTCTCCTCTTTCACTTTCATCAAGAGGCTTTTTAGTTCCTCTTCATTTTCTTCCATAAGGGTGGTGTCATCTGCAAATCTGAGGTTATAGATATTTCTCCTGGCGATCTTGATTCCAGCTTGTGCTTCTTCCAGCCCGGCATTTCTCATGATGTACTCTGCATAGAAGTTAAATAAGCAGGGTAACAATATACAGCCTTGACGTACTCTTTTTATTATTTGGAACCAGTCTGTTGTTCCATGTCCAGTTCTAACTGTTGATTTTTGACCTACATATAGGTTTCTCAAGAGGCAGGTCAGGTGGTCTGGTATTCCCATATCTTTCAGAATTTTCCACAGTTTATTGTGATCCACACAGTCAAAGGCTTTGGCATAGTCCATAAAGCAGAAACAGATGTTTTTCTGAAACTCCCTTGCTTTTTCCATGATCCAGTGGATATTGGTAATTTGATCTCTGGTTCCTCTGCTTTTTCTAAAACTAGCTTGAACATCTGGAAGTTCACGGTTCACATATTGCTGAAGCCTGGCTTGGAGAATGTTGAGCATTACTTTACTAGCCTGTGAGATGAGTGCAATTGTGTGGTAGTTTGAGCATTCTTGGCATTGCCTTTCTTTGGGATTGGAATGAAAACTGAACTTTTCCAGTCCTGTGGCCACTGATGAATTTTCCAAATTTGCTGGTATATTGAGTGTAGCACTTTCACAGCATCATCTTTCAGGATTTGAAATAGCTCAACTGGAATTCCATCACCTCCACTAGCTTTGTTCATAGTGATGCTTTCTAAGGCTCACTTGACTTCACATTCCAGGATGTCTGGCTCTAGGTGAGTGATCACACCATAATGATTATCTGGGTCATGAAGATCTTTTTTGTACAGTTCTTCTGTGTATTCTTGCCACCTCTTCTTAATATCTTCTGCTTCTGTTAGGTCCCTACCATTTCTGTCCTTTATTGAGCCCATCTTTGTATGAAATATTCCCATGGTATCTCTAATTTTCTTGAAGAGATCTCTAGTCTTTCCCATTCTGTTGTTTTCCTCTATTTCTTTCCATTGATCACTGAAGAAGACTTTCTTATCTCTTCTTGCTATTCTTTGGAACTCTGCATTCAGATGCTTATATCTTTCCTTTTCTCCTTTGCTTTTTGCTTCTCTTTTCACAGCTATTTGTAAAGCCTCCCCAGACAGCCATTTTGCTTTTTGCATTTCTTTTCCATGGGGATGGTCTTGATCCCTGTCTCCTGTACAATGTCATGAACCTCATTCCATAGTTCATCAGGCACTCTATCTATCAGATCTAGTCCCTTAAATCTATTTCTTACTTCCACTGTATAATCATAAGGGATTTGATTTAGGTCATACCTGAATGGTTTAGTGGTTTTCTCTACTTTGTTCAATTTAAGTCTGAATTTAGCAGTAAGGAGTTCATGATGTGACCCACAGTCAGCTCCCAGTCGTGTTTTTGCTGACTGTATAGAGCTTCTCCATCTTTGGCTGCAAAGAATATAATCAATCTGATTTCGGTGTTGACCATCTGGTGATGTCCATGTGTAGAGTCTTCTCTTGTGTTGTTGGAAGAGGATGTTTGCTATGACCAGTGTATTCTCTTGGCAAAGCTTTATTAGCCTTTGTCTTGCTTCATTCCATATTCCAAGGTCAAATTTGCCTGTTACTCCAGGTGTTTCTTGACTTCCTACTTTTGCATTCCAGTTCCCTATAAGGAAAAGGACATCTTTTCTGGGTATCAGTTCTAAAAGGTCTTGTAAATCTTCATAGAACCATTCAACTTCAGCTTCTTCAGCATTACTGGTTGGAGCATAGGCTTGGATTACTGTGATACTGAATGGTTTGCCTTGGAAACGAACAGAGATCGTTCTGTCATTTTTGACAAGTACTGCATTTCAGATTCTTTTGTTGACCATGATGGCTACTCCGTTTCTTCTAAGCGATTCCTGCCCGCAGTAGTTGATATAATGGTCATCTGAGTTAAATTCACCTATTCCAGTCCATTTTAGTTCACTGACTCCTAGAATGTCAGCGTTCACTCTTGTGATCTCTTGTTTGGCCACTTCCAATTTGCCTTGATTCATGGATCTAAGATTCCAGGTTCCTATGCAATATTGCTCTTTACAGTAGCAGACCTTGCTTCTATCACCAGTCACATCCACAGCTGGGTATTGTTTTTGCTTTGGCTCCATCCCTTCATTCTTTCTGGTATTATTTCTCCACTGATCTCCAGTAGCATATTGGGCACCTACTGACCTGGGGAGTTCCTCTTTCAGTGTCTTATCTTTTTGCCTTTACATACTATTCATGGAGTTCTAAAGGCAAGAATGCTGAAGTGGTTTGCCATTCCCTTCTCTAGTGGACCACATTCTGTCAGACCTCTCCACCATGACCTGCTCGTCTTGGGTGGCCCCACAGTGCATGGCTTAGTTTCATTGAGTTAGACAAGGCTGTGGTCCTAGTGTGATTAGATTGACTAGTTTTCTGTGATTATGGTTTCAGTGTGTCTGCCCTCTGATGCCCTCTTGTAACACCTACCGTCTCTTACTTGGGTTTCTCTTACCTTGGGCATGGGGTATCTCTTCACGGCTGCTCCAACAAAGTGCAGCTGCTGCTCCTTACCTTGGACAAGGGGTATCTCCTCACCACTACTCCTCTTGACCTCGAACGTGGAGTAGCTCCTCTCTGCCCTCCTGCGCCTGCGCAGCCACGGCTCCTTGGACGTGGAGTTGCTCCTCTCGGCCGCCGCCCCTGACCTCAGGCGTGGGGTAACTCCTCCAGGCCGACACACCTGGCCTCGGACGTGGATAGCTACTAGATGTGTAACACTGGGAAAACCACCCAAAGCCTCCCAGCTTGAGTCTTTATCATGAAGATATTAACATCAATCTTGACAGACTATGCACATACAGATGCTGTTCATGAATCACCTAGCAAATTATTGCAACATATTTTTATCGAATAGAAAAGAATCAAACATTCCATATAATTTTTTCCTTTCTCTGATTCTTGGTTTCATCAGTAGAGAAATGATGGGATTAGGAATAAATGACCTCAGAGGTCTTCTCCAACTGTCTTATAGACAGAATTTATTTATAGAATTTAACAGATTAGAAACTTCAAAAGAAAAACAAAACTGAAATTCAGCCTAAAACAGTGCCCAGGTTTATAAGCTGTCTCTTAAACAGGCTTCTATACAGTTCCCCTACAGTGAATTTGTTACTGATAATCCACATACAGGGTCCAGGTAATGCTCTTGTACATGCACATGAGGACCCTCTAATAACAGATGATTTATTTCTAGCATTAAACATAACCTTTTTTCTGTTTCAAAAAGCCCTCATGTTATGGTACTTGCATTTAAGCAAAGACTGTGAAAAGCAAGGAATCTCTGCCTAAAGCCATTTTTTCTTCATGTTAGGTAACATAGGAAGAACCTTGAATTTTGGAGTCAGACATTCATGAGACCTTGGACAGAATGGTTAACTTCCTCTGAGCCTCCCTTAGTTACTTTATATTTGAAAGCTATAACACAAGTTTGTTATAAAATGAAATGACATAGTGGAAATTGTCCTCTTAAATAACTTTCCTGTTTAACTGTTTTTCCAACAAGTTGGAAAGACACATCCAGTGTACTTCCTTCTTAGATGCAGTTGTCTTTTGAGAGTACTCCATGATAATTATTAAAGATTCATTCATTTATTCCACTCATTTATTCACGAGCATTCTCTCTTTTCCATGTAAAACTGTATAACATCTTATTATTACAAAGGAGGCCATTTCGCTTACATTAACTAAAAGTGCAATTCTCTCTTATTAACAATTCAGCATTTAAAACACATGCTTACGGTTCTTTTTGTCTCATTTACATTTTTCTTAGCTGTGCAAAAGCTTTTGAGTTTAATTAGTTCCACTTGTTTATTATTGTCTTTATTTTCATTACTCTAGAACATGGGTCAAAAAACGTCTTGCTGCATTTTATGTCAAAAAGTATTCTTCCTATGTTTTCCCTCAAGAGTTTTACAGTGTCTGGCTTTATATTTAGGTCTTACTCCATTTTGGGTTTGTTTTTGTGTATGATGTTAGATAGTGTAATAATTTCATTGTTTTACAGAATGGGAGAAAATATTTGCAAACAAAGCAACTAACAAGGGATTAATCTCTAAAATATATAAATAGCTCATGCAGCTATATATATACAAACAACCTAATTAAAAAATGGGCATAAAATCTAAATATATATTTCTCCAAATAAGACATATAAATGCCAAAAGGTACAAGAAAAGATGCTCAGTATCACTAATTGTTATAGAAATGCAAGTCAAAACTACAATGAGGTATGACCTCACACTAGTAAAAATGGCCATCTTAAAAAAAAAAAATCCACAAACAATAAATGCTGGAAAAGGTGTGGAAAGAATGAAACCCTTTTGCACTGTTGGTGAGAATGTAAGTTGATACAGTCACTGTGGAGATCAGTATGGAGATTCCTTAATAAATCAAAAATAGAACTACCATATGGCTCTGCAATCCCACTACTGGGTGTACACCCTTAGAAAGCCATAATTCAAAAAGACACATGTATCCTAATGTTCCTTGCAACACTATTTGCAATAGCCAGGATATGGAAACAACCTAAATGTTCATCAACAGCTGAATTAATGAAGATGCTGTACATATATATGATAGAATATTATTCAGCTATAAAAAGGAACAAAGTTGAATCATTTGTAGAGATGTGGATGCACCTAGAATCTGTCATACAGAGTGAATTAAATCAGAAAGAAAAACATTATATTTAAAGCATATATGTGGAATGTAGAAAAATGATACAGATGAACCTATTTGCATGATAGGAATAGAGACACAGATACAGAGAACTGACATGCTGACACAGGAGGGTGGTGAGGTGGGATGAATTAAGAGATTGGGATTGATATGTATACATGACCATGTGTAAAATAGATAGCTAGTGGGAAGCTGCTGTATAGCACACAGAGCTCAGTTCAGTGCTCTCTGAAGATGTGGAATGGGAGAGAGAGTTAAGAAGTAGAGGATTATGTATACATATGCTGATTTACTTCTTGTAAGCAGAAAGCAACACAGCATTGTAAAGCAACTATACCCCAATTTAAAAAAATGCTTACAAGATAAAATATCCTTTAATTTTTCTATCACCAGTCTGCTAATTTTCCTCTCACAATTTGAAATATCTACTTAATTACTAGTGATATGCCAAATGAGAAAGGCAAATAAGTAAGAAACTGTACAAAACTGGTAGCAAGTTTCAGTTCAGTTCAGTTCAGTCGTTCAGTTGTGTCCAACTCTTTGCGACCCCATGAACCACAGCATGCCAGGCCTCCCTGTTCATCACCAACTCCCGGAGTCCACCCAAACCCATGTCCATTGATTCGGTGATGCCATCCAACCATGTCATCCTCTGTAATCTCCTTCTCCTCCTGCCCTCAATCTTTCCCAGCATCAGGGTCTTTTCAAATGGGTCAGCTCTTCGCATCAGGTGGCCAAAGTATTGGAGTCTTAGCTTCAACATCAGTCCTTCCCATGAAAACCAAGGACTGATCTCCTTTAGGATGGACTGGTTGGATCTCCTTGCTGAACAAGGGACTCTCAAGAGTCTTCTCCAACACCACAGTTCAAAAGTATCAGTTCTTTGGTGCTCAACTTTCTTTATAGTCCAACTCTCACATCCACACGTGACTACTGGAAAAACCATAGCCTTGACTCAATGGACCTTTGTTGACAAAGTAATGTCCCTGCTTTTTAATATGCCATCTATGTTGGTCATAATTTTACTCCCAAGAAGTAAGCATATTTTAATTTCATGGCTGCAGTCACCATCTGCAGTGATTTTGGAGCCCCCAAAAATAAAGTCAGCCACTGTTTCAACTGTTTCCCCATCTAGTTGCACATACACAAATGATTTATGAAAATATTTCAGTGAAACAACATGTTCTTTTAAGTAAACTACTTATGAAATCCCAGAAAAATAATGATTCACCTTTCAAATCCAATTTCTATGATTCCACTGCAGCTTTGGTTATATTATTCTATCATCCAGAATTCTTCCCTCCTGTGTGGAATGTAGCCCTGGCTATTTACTGGGCAGCAAAATACAAAACAGCAGACAATGATTGTCTTCTACATAGCACCATGATCCTTGAGCCATACCACTTGCTACATGCTGGTTCCACATTCTCTCTGGTTGTTAGCTTCTTGCTGTGATGCTCAAGTGTATATATCAATCAATTCAGCTTTACCTTCCACCTCTCCCATTGACCTCACTCACTGCCTCAGTGCCCTTTTTCTCATTCCATGGCTGATAAACTTTCAGGACTTTTTCAAAATTTTATGCTGGTTCATGCCTCTGTGGGTCTGCTTGTGTCTCTATTTAGAATACCCTTCCTGGCACACGTTATTTCCTTTGTGGTTTCTCTATTTAGATTCTGCTGCTTCTGTAAAAACTCTCTGTGTCCTCCCTAGGTTGGCCTAGGTACAGTATCCTCTGTAACCTCTGACCCAGGAGATTTCAATCAGATCACCCATCATGACATTGGCTCTAGGAGAACAGAAAAAATAGGCTGTCAGAGGCCATATTTTTTATTTCTGAATTTTCACTGCTGCTTGATACATAAAAGCTCAATACGTGGTGAACAAGTAAAAAATAGGTAAATGAATTAGCATATTCACTGATATCTTCCACTGGGATCTCTATAGCCAGGCTTCAGGCTGAGCAGGAGCTTACGAAGCAGCCTGCATGAAGAGATTGGAACAACAAAAGCAGACACAAGAGGACTGTGTTTAAATTAACCAAAAAAAAAAAAAAAAAAAAACCACTCTCAGGAGGGTGTACAGAAAGAGTAAGTGCTTAGTGTTGGAGGCAGAAGCCAGAGATATATGTGGAGAAAAACAGCATGTGTGCCATAAATAATGAGAAATCATCTACCGTGTGGGTAAGATAGATATACCTGTCTCATGAAACTGTTGCAAAAATTAAAGAAATGCATAGAACACACTTGCCTTTTTCCAAGTAATCAGTCAGAAAATGCTAATAACAACCATGGTTATTATATTTTTTACTTAGAATAATAAAACTACATCAACTTATGAAAACACCCTAAGTCTGTGCTTGGACCTCTGTGATGCTCTATAACAGTTCTACAATATCTCTGCTGCTGCTGCTGCTAGTGCTGCTAAGTCACTTCAGTTGTGTCCAACTCTGTGCGACCCCAGAGACAGCAGCCCACCAGGCTCCCCCGTCCCTGGGATTCTCCAGGCAAGAACACTGGAGTGGGTTACCATTTCCTTCAATATCTCTAGTTAGTGAAAAAGCAGAGACATTACTTTGCTGACAAAGGTCAGTATAGTCAAAGCTATGATTTTTCCAGTAGTCATGTACAGATGTGAGAGTTGGACCATAAAGAAAGTAGAACACTGAAGAACTGATGCTTTTGAACTGTGTGTTGGAGAAGACTCTTGAGAGTCCCTAGGACTGCAAGGAGATCAATCCAGTCTGTCCTATAGGAAATCAATCCTGAACATTGGAAGGACTGATGCTGAAGCTGAAGCTCCAATACTTTGTCCCCGTGATGAGAAGAACCGACTCATTAGAAAAGACCCAGATGCTGGGAAAGATTCAAGTCAGGATAAGAAGGGGATGACAGAGGATGAGATGGTTGGATGGCATCACTGGCTCATTGGATATGAGTCTGAGCAAGCTCTGGGAGTTGGTGATGGACAGGGAAGCCAGGAGTGCTGCAGTCCATGGGGTCAGAAAGAATTGGACATAACTGAGCGACTGAACTGAACTGGTCTATTCTTTTAAAAATATCCATTTGCTATGTACACACTGGATGCCAGTGACATCCCAAGCAGCCTCAGTGTTTGTTTCCTCCTCTAAGTAGTATGCTTCTGGGGACCAAATGATTACAGAGTGTTGACTACGATTAGCAGCTTTTCCTCATCATGTGTACAGGTACCTGTGTGTGCTAAGTCCCTTCAGTTGTGTCCAGATCTTTGCAACCTTATGGACTGTAGCGCACCAGGCTCCTCTGTCCATGGGATTCTCCAGGCAAGAATACTGGAGTGGGTTGCCATGCCCTCCTTCGGGGATTTTCTAACCCAGGGAATGAACCCGTGTCTCTTATGTCTCCTGTACTGGCAGGCAGGTTCTTTACCACTAGTGCCACCTAGGAAGCCCCATGAGTACAGATATTTTAGCTTAAACAAGGTTCAGGTCCCTTATTAAGATTTTCTCTGTGAAAGAGAAATATCATATGACATTCCTTATATGTGGAATCTAAAAATAAATAATACAAATGAACTTTTTCACAAAACAGACAGAGACAGATTTAGAAAATGAATTTATGTTTGCCGGGGTAAGGGATAGTTAGGAAGTTAGGGATGGTCCTGTACACACTGCTACATTTAAAATGAATAGCCAAGTACCTATTGTATAGTAGGAACTCTGCTCAGTGTTATGTGGCAGCCTGGATGGCAGGGAAGTTTGGGAGAGAATGGATACACGTGTATGTATGGCTGAGTCCCTTTGATGTTGACCTGAAACTATCACAACCTTGTTAATTGGCTACACCCCAATATAAAATAAAAACGTCAAAAGAAAAAAATAAAACCTTAAATAAAGAAAATATTTTCTCGGGAAGTCTCCCAAACGGTTCCTATTTCACCAAAGGTGCAAACAGGTCACTAAGATTGTTTTGACATCTCTCTTTTACAATGAAGGAACCCAGTCTTTGAGTGAAATCAGGATCAAATTGGGTCAAAGATATATATAGCATTTATTGAATATTAATTCACAAACTTATTTTTAGTAAGTGTCTGCTAATATGTTGAATAATTTCTTAGACAAAAGGGCTAAAAAGGAAAACAAGAAAGGACCCAAGAACTGAGTTACAAAAATCAATTTTGAAAAAACTTTGTTGAAAATGTTCATTGTACGGAGAAGAGAATAGAAAAGAATAGAATAGCACTGAATTGTGTATATTACCATATGTAAAATACATAACCTGTGCAAGTTCGATGCGTGAAGCAGGGCACTCAAAGCCAGTGTTCTGGGACAACCCCTAGGGATGGGGTGGGGAGGAAGATGGGAGGCTGGTTCAGGGTGGGGAGACACATGCACACCCATGGCTGATTCATGTCGATGTACGGCAAAAACCACCACAATATTGTAAAGTAATTAGACTCCAATTAAAATAAACTAATTTTAAAAAGAGAAAAGGGACACCTCCCAGTTGGGAAAGGAGGGTGTTGGGGACACTTTCATAGTAAAGATAATGACTAAAATACATTTTGAAAAGTGAGCCAGTGTTCATGACATACTAGAAAAGACATTTTCAACAAGACAGAATAGCACTTTGAAGGAAAGACAAAAGAGCAAAATGTACTTCAGTGATTATATGTACATTTTTTGACATATTTAATGCTAATATAGAGCATTATTATTTATATAATTAAATTTACAAAGAAAAAAAAACTTCCAAATAATATATGTTGTTATGTCAAGCCAAGATTATAAGTCCAAATTTCTTTTTTATTTTTATTTTTTAATATAAATTTATTTTAATTGGAAGTTAATTACTTTACAATATTGTATTGGTTTTGCCATACATCAACATGAATCCGCCACAGGTATACACGTGTTTCCCATCCTGAACCCCCCTCCCTCCCCCCTCCCCATACCATCCTCTGGGTCGTCTCAGTGCACCAACCCCAAGCATCCAGTATCATGCATCAAACCTAGACTCTTGTTAATAATAAAGCACTACAATGCGAGGCATTATTCTAAACCCTATACATATACTTTACCTTGCAATTAAATAATATATTCTTGCATTTATGAAGGACTGCACCATGTGTGTGTGCCCTATAAACATGTCCTTCTAAAACCCGATACCTGCAGGAACTGGTCAGTCAGTTCAGTTCAGTCGCTCAGTCGTGTCTGACTCTTTGCAACTCCATGGATTGCAGCATACCAAGCTTCCCTGTCCATCACCATCTCCCAGAGCTTGCTCAAACTCATGTTCAAGGAGTCAGTGATGCCATCCAACCATCTGGTCTTCTGTCGCCCCTTTTCTCCTGCCTTCAGTCTTTCCCAGCATCAGGGTGTTTTCTAATGAGTCAGTTCTTCACACCAGGTGGCCAAAGTATTGGAGCTTCAACTTCAGCATCAGTCCTCCCAATGAATATTCTGGCTTGATTTCCTTTAGGATTGACTGGTTTGATCTCCTTGAGGTTCAAGAGACTCTCTAGGGTCTTCACCAACACCACAGTTCAAAAGCATCAATTCTTCAGCACTCAGGAACTGGTAGAACCCAATATTCGGTTCCCCAGAAAATTATCTTTGAGTGAGTCTAAATCTCATATACTCTCAAGGACAGGACCTGTTCACCCACTAGGATACACAGTCACACCTCAAGGATGAACATAGAGTTTAAAAAGAATCAAGTTTTTCTGCTATTTCCCCACTTCCTCTCCACTGAGGGTAACTTCATGGAGGCTAGACTAGGAAAACAACTGTTTCCAATCCAAACACCTTCTCACCACTCCATACGTTCAGCTGACTCTCATAATTCCACAGAACCCTGGTCTCATAATTCTGCAAAAGTCTGGCTAGGCCTGCAATTCTTGAAGCACATTTTTGAACAAGAAATCAAAGGAATCTTTACCAGGTACAAATAGGAAGCAAGAGAATGACCAGTTTCCTTTGTATCCTGGAAACATCTTAAGATCAAATGCCCACTCATTTAACTTCAGGAGCTCCTGAAATTTTGTTTCAATGGCATTTTAAGAAACTGTCTGCTACCAAAATTTAAATTTTAAAAAGCCAGTCATCAAGCACCTTCTATTTGTTCAACACTACAGTGTCCTTTAATCCTTAATCTCAAATAAACCCCCAAAATGGCTATTTACTGAGTGCCTACTATGTGCAAGGCACCAATTTAAGTGCTTTACATGCATTATTTCATTTAATGTCAGAACAGCCCTATGTTGTTGCTATTGTCTAGTTGCTAGTTATGTCTGACTCTTTGCATCCCCATGGACTCTAGCCCACCAGACTCTGTCCATGGGATTTCCCAGACAAGAATATTGAAGCAGGTTGCCATTTCCTTCTCCAGGGGATCTTTCTGACCCAAGGATTGAACCTGTGTCTCCTGCATTGGCAGATTCTTTACCACTGAGCCACCTGGGAAGCTCAAAAATCCTGTGAAGTAAATACTATTATACTTCTTCTCATTTTTCAAATGAGGAAACTAAGGCCTATAAAGGCCAAAAAATTCATCAAAGGACACACAATGAGAGGAAGCAAAGCGAAGATCAGAGAGGCAACCAATTAAATATGAGGGTTAACAGCCTTAACCACTGCACTCCACTGCCCTTCATCACTCAGCAAAGCAGACATTATACCCCAGGCAGAGAAGACAACAGAGTTCAGAGAATATACTGTATTTGCTCAAAGTCAGACAGCTAGTAATGGATGGGCCTGGAATCAAATCCAGGTCCACAGGATGCCAACGTCCATACTACTTCCACTCTCCTCCCAGCCTACTGGAGCAAGAGATAAAAGAGAGCTGGCACCCAGCTTCTCTGCAGTGAATGAGAATGGAAAGAAAGCCACCTAAGGCACCTTTCCCCAACACCACTGCTTTCTTCCTCTAGGCATCAAGACCAGTATCTAAGCATCAAGCACAGTAACATTTGCTTTTTTCAGAGTTTACATAGTTTTTCTACAGCAGCAAATGGCCAAGAGAGGAGAACATGGTAATAGAAACATGTGAGCTACAAGTGACTGCAATACAAAATAACACCAGGGAGAGTATTTTTAGACTGTTCACTGCAGAAAATTTATAGTAAGAAGACCAACTAAGTTCCCTGGTAGTGGGCTATACATAAAAAAGAAAGAAAAATTTTTTCATATCTATTCTTTAATTAAGTAGTCTTCATTGTGCTATCCAAGTGCTTTGGACGTGTTTGACAGAATTTCTGGGCCCAAAACCTTCAAAGTTCTCAAGACAGGTTTTCTACAAAGTCTGGTTCTTGGGGATAGGGCAAGAGTTCTCTGCTTTGGCACTATTCTTGATGGTGAGGGGCTGCCCTATACACTGCAAGATGTTAGCAGGACTCCTGGTCTCTACTAGATGCCAGCAGTACAACTTTCTGCCATGCACCCTGACGTGATGTCAACCAGTGAGTCTCCAAACACTGCCAGAAGTCCTCCAGGGGACAAAAACATCCCATGTTTGAAAACCACCAGGACAAGTCTCCAGTTCTAATAACGCAAGTTATTATTTTTGGCCCCTTCTCACTTGTGTTCCTATCTATATAATTCTCATCTGTACTTGCTGCTTTATAAACATTCTTATTCATTTCCCATGTTCAAACAGGGACCATGTTTACATTTTATATCTCCCATAGCCACAAGTAGTTCATTCTGTTTAGAAGGCTCACTAAAATGTCAAGAAACCTAGGTGGTCCTTCAACAAACCAGTGATTCTGCATAAAGAGTATGCAAGAGATCCCTATACTAATCTTGCAACTTTTCTGTAAGTCTNAATGTTATTGGAGTATACTTGCTTTACTATATTGTGTTAGTTTCTGTGTTACAGAAAAATGAATCAATTATATGTGTACATATATCCCCTCCCTCTTGGACCTCCTTCCCAACTACTTCCCCAATATACAGTGAGCATACACACTGAGAAAACCATAATTCAAAAAGATGTGTACTTTAATTTTTATTGCAGCACTATTTACAATCGCCAGGACATGAAAAGCAACCTAATGTCCATCAACAGAGAAATGTATACAGAAAATGTGGTGGATATATACAATGGAATACTACTCAGCCATAAAAAAGAAGTCCAAATTTCTTGATGAAGTGATTTGACCTCTGATAACTTGACTCAGCTTACTTCTCTAGCTTCTTATCTCCCTCTTTCTTGTGATTGATAGTCATTACTATTCATGCGTGTGTATTGTCACTTCAGTTATCTCTGACTCTTTGGGACACTATGGACTGTAGCCTGCCAGGCTCCTCTGTCATGGGATTCTCCAGGCAAGAGTACCAGAGCGAGTTGTCATGCCCTCCTCCAGGGGATCTCCCCAACTCAGGGATCAAAGCCACATCTCTTATGTCCACTGTATTGGTAGGCGGGTTCTTTACCACTGGTGCCACCTGGGAAGCCCAGTCATTAACTTAGGTGTTGATTTTTTTTTTTCCCATAAATAACTAGAGAGTAATATTTGTTTTGTGGGCCAGGCCATCTCTGTTGCAACTAGTCAATGCTTGTTGCTTGAAAGCAGCTACAAGCAATACAAAAATACATGGGCATGACTATGTTCCATTAAAACTTTTTCAATGGACACTGATATTTGAGTATCATGTATTTTCCATATTATGAAATTGCAATTAATAAAACTAAAAATAGAGTTACCTTATGATCCAGCAATCCCACTCATAAGCATTTATATCTGGACAAAACTATATTTCAAAAGGATGTATGAATCCAAATGTTCATAGCAGCACTATTTACAGTAGCCAATACTCTGAAGAAACCCTAAATTGACAAGAATGGATAAAGATATTATACACACATGCATGCACACACATGCACACATAATGAAATACTACTCAGCCATAAAAAATAATGCCATTTGCAGCAATATGGATGGATCTAAATATTATCACACTAAGTGAAAGAAGTCAGAAAGAGAATACAAATACCATCTGATATCACTTATATGTGGAATCTAAAATATGACACCAAAAAACCTATCTACAAAAGAGAAGCATACAGATGTAGAGTACAGACTTGTGGTTGCCAATAGGGAGAAGCCTGGGGAGTGATGGAGTGGAAGTTTGGGATTATCAGATGCAAACTCTTATAGAGAGAAGGGATAGCCAACAAGGTCCTACTGTGTAGCACAGGGAACTACATTTGATATCGTGTGGTAAACCATAATGGAAA
>SJXO01004881.1:0-16699 GCA_006408615.1 Connochaetes taurinus
CCGCGGCCGGTCTGCACCGGCTGGGGAGGCCGAGGACCACGGGCGCGGAGCAAGTCCAGCGGCCAGGCCCTGCCTCCAGCTCGCCTCAGTGCCCAGGGGCCCGGCGCCCTGGCGGGGCGCGCGGCGGGGCAGGAAGACCACGCGGCGCCGTCACCTCGCACGCACGCGCGCCGACCACAGGCTGGGTCCTGCCCGCGGACTGGAGCGCCGCTTCAGCCCCCAGCTTCACGGAGGCCCTCTCGCCTCCCCACGAAAGTCAGCCTAGGCCCTCTATCGCTGTCTCGATCCCCACACTGGGCTGCCCGGCGGTGGGGATGTGTCCGCCCACCGCCGGGACTGAGGAGAAGCAGGTGCTCAGTAGAGGCCCGCAGCCGACGCGGGCAGGAAGCCCGCCCCCGGGACAGCACGGCGGGCCGGCGCTCCTCGCGGCCCGCGCGCGCTCTGGAGGCGGGGCTGGGCCCGGGGGCTGCTCGGGGCCCCCCTGCTGAGGACACGCTGGCCCCGGCCGCTGGGGGTGCTGGCAGCCTCTCTTCAGGCCCCCGCCGTGCGCCGGCGGGTGTGGGCTTCCCGCTTTGGGCGTAGGTGTCCCAGCTTCCCGGCCCGATAAGGATCTCCAAGGCCCGGAGCCAAGACTGCGTCTTTCTGTGCGCTTCCTCTCGGCCGTTTCCCCACCACCCAAGGCCGGTCCACACACAGGCGGGCTCGGGGGTGCTGGAGGGGGCAGGATCACGGAGAGCTGGGCCAGAGCTGGGTCGGGGGAGCAGAGCGGAGGGCTGGGCTCGCTGCTAGCCCGGCGTCGGTGTGAGGAGGCCTCCCCTCTGTGATCCTGCTCAACCCCTGGATGCGTGCGTCGGTGCTCCCGCTTCACAGAGAAGGAAACTGAGGCTCGGAAATGTGACCAAGCAGTTTCCCCGATCTGCGATTCCGCGGAATGGACTCCCTTTAGGGTCTTCTGCACTTCCTGTCAGTCCTCTGACCCGAGCAGCCCTCATCTGGTCTCCTCCTCCCACGGTCTTGCCCTGGCGACGCGAATGCGCCGCGTGGGAGACTGGGACAAGGACGGGAGCAGAACGGGGAGGGCGGAGAGCTGGCCTGGAGCGGGGGAGGAGCTGGCCGCGGCCGCCGAGGGCACTGCGCCCGGGACGTGCAGTCCAGGGGGAGCTTTGTGCCCACTCCTCACCTCGCGCCCCCGCCACCGCGACTGCGCAGGCCAGGGGTGTGCCGTGGGCCACGTCTGCCTGCTCCCTGCCCAGCCCCTTCGCAGGCCCTCTGCCCAGGGTCCCTGCAGGGCCTCGCACAGAGCAGGTGAAGCTCCTCTCCAGCAGGCGCTCCCAGTCCAGCTGCCGCCGGTTGCCCACCCCGAGCCCATATCAGAGAGCACAGGCGTGGGAACACTCACCACCTCGGGGCTCACTGTAGGAACCCCGAGAGAAAAGGGCCTGTGTGGACCAGGTCCAGCTGGTGGAGCGGGATGGCATGGCCAAGAGGCCTGCCCACCATGTGACTCTGGCAGGAGCACAGGGTCCACCCTGACAAGCTCCAGAGACCCTAGAACCGCCCCCCCAACTTGGCCCAGCAGGCCCCAGTCAGGAAGGGTGGGCACACGCAGGCCTGGAGGCATTCCACAAATACTCGTTACGCAGCATCTTTACAGCAGCTGGTCTAAGTGCTAAGGTTACTGTGGGGACCAGAACAGATAAAAATGCCTGCTACCTCAGACCAAGCTCCAGTCCCCCAGAACTCCCGTATTATACTCCTACCCGCCCCCACCCCCTGTGATGGCACTAGGGGGTGGGGCCTTTGGGGGGTGATCAGATCGTGAGGGTGGGGGCCTCATAAGAGAGACCCAGAGAGCTCCTCCCACCCCCACCCCCACAAGAGAACACAGCGAGATCTGGGACAAGAACCCACCAGACACCAAACCCGCCAGCGCCCTGATCTCGGACCTCCAGCCTCCAGAAGCGTGAGAAATAAACCTGCTATTTCTGAGCCACCCAGCCTATGGTATTCTGTGACAGCCTGAACCAAGACACCTGGCTGCAGGGAGGCTGCACTGGAAGGCTATAACGTTAAAGAGGAAAATTAGGTGCAACAGACAGGAAGCAGGTTTATCTTCGTTCTGTAATTTAAAGCAGTTGTAGGAGCAAACAGGTCAAGGAAAACGGCCTCAGGAAGGCGACACTCGAGACTCGGAGGTGAGGGCACCACGCGTGGATGTTTGGGGGAGAGGTGGCCCAGGCCAGCGGTGCAGCAAGCCCATATCCTGGCGGGGGCAGCGCACAGGGTCCCTCGGGAGGCAGAGAAGTCAGGATGGCTGGGGGCGTGGGGAGGGGGGACAGAACAACTCTGCCAAGCTGGAGTTCTAGGAGCATGAAGGTGCCACCAACCCCCTCCCCCAAGACAGTGAGAGCAAGCTTTCGAAGCCAGGGTGCCAGTGCCCAAGGGCATGGGGCTCGTTGTGAGTCATTAAGGGAAGAGTAAATCCGTCTGACACAGACGCCATCACAGAGACCATCTGGCTGATCAGATCGCGACTTCCCTGGCACGCCGCCTCACTGCCTCCCAGAACCAAGCCCCGGTGCAATCCGCAGGAAATGCTACGGGGGGTTGGAACACCCATCGGGACCCCCACAAGCTTCTGCAGGCCTGCGCGGAGGCACTTGGCAGGTGGGGACTGTGAGTGTGGGCATGAGGGGAGCCTCAGCCCCCAGTAGGGTAGGGGGAGGGGAGCAGAGTCTGCGAGAGGAGGAAGCAAAGTACTTCTGGAGGCTTCCGTGCTGCTGCCCACTAGCCCTGGCCATCACTGAAGTGACAAGTGATGGCAGGCCTGACTCCAGAAGCCTGTGCCCAAGCCCAGATGGTTTCCCTGGAATTCTATGAGACGTCTGAAGAAGCAGCAACACTAATTATACAACCTCTTCCAGAAAATGGAAGCAAAGAAACCACTTCCCAACTTGCTCTATGAGGCCAATGTTACCTTGATACCAAATCAGACAAAAATAGTACCGAAAAAAAAGGGCAAAGAAAAATATAGATGAAAATCTCATAAATATAAATGCAAAAATCTCACTTGGCAATATATAAAAAGAATTATACACGGTTAACAAGTGGAGCTTATTTCAGAGATGCAAGGCTGTTTAATATCCAAGAGTCAATCTATAAAGCTAAAGAAGAAATATCACATGATCATGTCCACTGACACAGAAAAAGCGCCTGACACAATTTGAAACCCACTCACGATATGCATTCTCAGAAAACCAGTAATAGAGGAGAGCTTCCTCGACTTGGTAAATAACACGCAGACTGGCCCCCTCCCCCAGCAGGTTGGGAACAGTGTGAGGGGACGCATCCCCACTGGCGCTATTCCACACCCCTCTACAAGTTCTAGCCTGTGCAATAAAGCAAGGAAGTAAAACCAAAGGCGCTCAGACTGGAAAGGAAGAAATACAGCTGCCTGTCTCCAGGCAGGATGAGGACCCCAGCAGTCTGAACGTCTTTCTCTCTGTACGTCCTATTACTGCGGCGCCGTCTGTCGTAAAGACTGCACTGAATCTACTCTCTCCTCCTTTAACTTGCTCTTGCACCTCTGCCAGGACCCAGGTTGCCGGTGCGGGGTGGCTTCTGGGTCACTATTCAAACACGCATCTCTCCCCCCATCAAACCATACTGTCAGGGTTTTTTTGTTTACCACTAATAAATATTTGGAAATTTCTAAGCCTGCCAGAGTGGCACTTGCCAAGCCTTAGAGGCAACCTTAGAGGCACCGTCCTTACCAAGCTCCCAGGGGCCACAACAGGCGCCCGCACCCTTCCCCGTCACCTCCCCTTGAAGCCCACCAAACATGTACACCCACCCTTCAGACCCTGCCAGAGCACCAGGAGGCACTCTCCCTCTCGGAGGCGTTACCCCTGGGCCCAAGAGCCAGGCTGGCGGCCCTCTGGCCTCCTGGATGATGGCAGGCAGGGCTGCTTGCTTGGGGTTAGGAAAGAGAATGAGGAGGGAGAGGCACCAAGGAGGGCTCCCTGGAAAACCCCGACGTGACCACTGGCCCAAGGACACGGAAACCAGCACAAGGCCAGGCCAGTGGGAACGGCACCACACTGCCACGTTGAGTACCAGTTTCCAAGCGTTCACAGCTAACGCACAGACACACAGCAGACTTTGTATGCTGACCTCGCATCCTGAAATCTAGCGCACAGCTCAGCGACGGCCGGCCGCCCATCCCAGGCAGAAGGGGCAGGGCCAGTGCGTGGGGAAGCCGGCCTGCAGACGCCCGGCCCCCAGCCGCAGTCCTGAGCCCAGGTTTCCTGTGCAGGGGAGTCTGCCAGCTCCCCTCCCCCCACCGCCTTCATTGCAACAGGTCCTAGGGGGTAGAAACGAAGACCCCCACCCGCTGTCCCCGAAGGCCTCAGTCAGGATCCTGGCACAGGGCGGACTGCCTTCCCCATGGGAAGCCGGGCTCTCTCCAGCAGGGGCCCACCTCCCGGGGGAGGGCCCTCTGGACACCCGGACTGGGGCACCTAGGAGCCGCAGAGGCCCCCTCCCCCACCCGGCCGCCACCAGGTGGTCCAGGGGCTCCTGGGAGGGGCCACGTCGTCCAGACCTAAGAAGTGCCACAAAGGCCGTGCCAGGGCTGCTGGGCGTGCAGGGTGCCCATCAGCCTCAGGCCAGACAGAGCGCAGGGGCCAGGCGCCGCCGCTGACTCCCGGGTGCCCCCAGAGCCTTGGCTCAGCGCCTGCCTCGGGCCAGCCAGCGGCTCCCAGGGGCCGGGCCTGGTCAGTGCGCTGACCTGTCAGAGCCGCTCATCTCCCCAGCCAGGGTTCCCCACAGCTGGCGACCCACTGCCACAAAGACAGCGCTGGGGTGAGAAGCAGGCCACTGTGACGGCGACAGGGCCAAGGGCAGCTGGGGGGGCCCGGGTCCTACAAGCGGCGGTGACAAGAGGGGGAGGCGACAGGGCCAAGGGCAGGTGGGGGGGCCCAGGGTTCTACAAGCGGCGGTGACAAGAGGGGGAGGCGACAGGGCCAAGGGCAGGTGGGGGGGCCCAGGGTTCTACAAGCGGCGGTGACAAGAGGGGGAGGCGACAGGGCCAAGGGCAGGTGGGGGGGCCCAGGGTTCTACAAGCGGCGGTGACAAGAGGGGGAGGCGACAGGGCCAAGGGCAGGTGGGGGGGCCCAGGGTTCTACAAGCGGCGGTGACAAGAGGGGGAGGCGACAGGGCCAAGGGCAGGTGGGGGGGCCCAGGGTTCTACAAGCGGCGGTGACAAGAGGGGGAGGCGACAGGGCCAAGGGCAGGTGGGGGGGCCCAGGGTTCTACAAGCGGCGGTGACAAGAGGGGGAGGCGACAGGGCCAAGGGCAGGTGGGGGGGCCCAGGGTTCTACAAGCGGCGGTGACAAGAGGGGGAGGCGACAGGGCCAAGGGCAGGTGGGGGGGCCCAGGGTTCTACAAGCGGCGGTGACAAGAGGGGGAGGCGACAGGGCCAAGGGCAGGTGGGGGGGCCCAGGGTTCTACAAGCGGCGGTGACAAGAGGGGGAGGCGACAGGGCCAAGGGCAGGTGGGGGGGCCCAGGGTTCTACAAGCGGCGGTGACAAGAGGGGGAGGCGACAGGGCCAAGGGCAGCTGGGGGCCCAGGGTTCTACAAGCGGCGGTGACAAGATGAGGAGGTGACCTGGTCCCCTAGCTGAGGGACAGGCCCAGCACGGGCCCGCCCTCAGCGCTTCCTGTGTTAGGAATGAGGAGGTCTGCTTCCAGGGAGGACAGAAGAGGTGCCGGCAGAGGCCAAATGGGACTGGACGCGGGTGGGGGTGGGGGGCGGCAGGTTGTGCAGACTAAGGGCAGTGAGGCAGCTGCGCCGACAGGCGGATGACCCAGGACGGCCACACAGACTTCCTGGGCCCAGCCGTTCGCTCATGGTTAGCCCCAGCCCCTCCAGGCCCCTCCCTGGCTTCCTCATCGAAGTCAACTACAAAGACCCAGGCCTGAGCAACAAGACGTTACAGCAACAGAGCCACAGAGATGTCAAGACACGCGACCTTTCCATAAGCCACACTCAGAACCAAGCAGTGAGCCTACACACTCCTTGCCCTTGACTCACATGTCACGGACAATCACTTCTCCATCGGTGTGTCATTTCCCATAAGGTGCATCTTCAAAAGGAAGACCATTCTGCCTCGACAGAGAGGGTGGCCCCGGCAGCAGGTGGCCCTCAAGCCCCTGACCAGCAGCCCGGAGCCCCCGGCGTGCAGCCCCCTGCGGTCACTGCTGCTGCCGGACAAGCGGGAGGGCCGGCCACGCCTCCAGCCTGGTGAGCAGCCTCCCGGCCCACAGCAGAGTGCCGGGCTGCAGTCTCCCCGCGTCCACACTGTGGCGCAAACTCAGGGCACCAGCCTTGTAAGTGCGGCCTGTGCGGCTACGACGGCAGAGGCCCGGGGACTAGGAGCACAGGACGGCTCCTCAGGGGCGTCACCAGAAACAGCAGGGAGGCCGACTCCACGTGGTTCTCAGAAGTCAACCCCAGATACGCAGCTGGAAACCCAGGGAGCAGGACCAGCTTCCCACAGCTCCGCCCCCAGGATGGTGCAGCGGCCCAGGCCCAGGCATTGGCCTGAGCCCCGGGAGCAGCAGGCAGCAGGCCACAGGGCTGAAGCCTCACGGAGCGCGTTTACATTCCCCAGCTACAAAACGCTGATCTGAGCCTGGCTGGAGGGTGGGTCCACTCTGAAGATCTCTGACACGCACAAACTCTGCCATTCCCCCTGGCCAGGAGCCTGTGTGGTGGAGGAAGTCTTTGCAGATAAGGCAGTGGGGCGACCCAAGGCTTAGAGGGCCTGCTTTACCCAGTTAGGATCACAGCTCTGCCAGGTGCCGGCATCCTAGGGTCTCTGGCTTGGAATTCTGGGCTCCAAGGCTTTTCAGAAAAGGAGGTAACAACACTCCTTAATCACATTGCTAGAATGATTCAAAGGCCTAAGAAAGCAAAGACCACCTGCTGTGTGACCTTGGGCACCTGCCTAAGTTCTGAGCCTCAGTACCATTTAAAAGGAGAGTACTGTCTTTCATCGACGGTAAGACATGGCTCCTCACTTTAACAACTCTAAGATCAGCATTCTGCTTACACGCCCAGCATCAGACTGTTTCCTTGTAATGGTCCATAAAGTTCTGGTATACGCAGCACTGACGGAGTTTCAGACTCGATGAAACGTGGCTCATACACCTTGAAAGGCTGCTCTGAGGGCGCAGAACAGAAACCCGCGCGGAGCCTGTCCCCCTTCACTGCCGGGCGTTAGTGGCGGCTGACCACGCCCAGGTCTTCCCCACGGCTGGCGACCCACTGCCCCAAGGACGGCGCTGGGGCGAGAAGCAGGTTTCTGTAACGACAACAGGGCCAAGGGGCGGCTGTGGCAGAGGGAGACGCAGTCTGGTCCCCTAGCTGACCCCAGCTTCCCTCTCTGGCCCGTGTTCAGGAAGCTGTCCTGTGAAGCAGGGTAGTCTGAGGAGGGGCCCTGAGCCCGGCAGGCAGGACCCTGCCGCCACCCAGGGCCAGCCTCGGCATGTAACGACAACAGGGCCAAGGGGCGGCTGTGGCAGAGGGAGACGCAGTCTGGTCCCCTAGCTGACCCCAGCTTCCCTCTCTGGCCCGTGTTCAGGAAGCTGTCCTGTGAAGCAGGGTAGTCTGAGGAGGGGCCCTGAGCCCGGCAGGCAGGACCCTGCCGCCACCCAGGGCCAGCCTCGGCCGCGATGCTCATTTCGCTGCTCCACCAGCCCCTGGTGCCACAGCGAACCTGCCTTAGCGCTGCAACCCGCACGCCTGGGTTCTCGGAAACCAATGTTCTCACCGCCGGAGCCAGAGCGCGTTCCTAGGAGCAGTGTTATAGCACAAGCCTTACAGCAGGGGAGACGACCTCCTTCTGGTCGCTTTTCCAACACCTAATTAGAGCAGCAGCTACGGAATTAATTAGGCTGCAAACAGTGCACTGTCTCTTTAAATGGTTTTCCTGGGGCCAGTTGTTTACGAAGAAATTCCTCCAGCCAGGAAGTGAGGGGTGAGCGGGAGCCCGCGCACACACTTGGGGCGGAGGAGCAGGTGCGCCTGGCAGGCCCCGATTACAGCCTGCGAGGGCGGGGTCTGTCCCCGCGGATGCGAGCGCCCGACTCAGCAGCCGGCCCGCCCGCGGACCTCAGCGGGCGCGCGCCGGACCCTCGGCGGCCGGGGCTCCGGGGGACGCGGGGCGGGGCGGGGCCGGCGCGAAGCACGCTCGGGCTCGGCCCGCGCGGGGAGCGGCGGCCGGGGGCTGGTTCTCCGCCCCGACGCGCGGGTCCCCTCGGCCCCGCCCGGGCGCTCTCCCCGCCGGTGGCTGCCCTCCAGCCGCGCGGCGCCCGGCCAGCCCGGCCGCTGCCCTGCGGTCATTCACCTGTCCGGGCCGCTGAGAGCCGCAAGCCGCGTAGGCGGCTCGCCAGCTCCACAGGCTCCTCACATGTCCTGCGGGGAGCTGACCGCCTGCTTCTGGGTCACGGTGGCTGTAACTTTCATCCCTTTTATGATTACAAAATCTTGGAGATTTCTGGAACAGCATCTAAATGGAGATATCAAGTGTCCTAGGACACTGGATAAAAAAAACCCCTGCGCCTGGAGGCTCCTTCAAAACTTGAGTAGGCAGTGCCCCAGCCTCACAGCGCCCATGGACCTGGGACAAGAAACCCAACACGAAGCTAAGGACAGGGGCACGGTGGCTGGGTTCTCTCAGGGCGGCACTGGTCCCGGCTAGCCACCCGAGCTTTGGGGGGACAGAGGGTGAGTCGGGACCTGACAGACTGTCCCCTCATTGCTGGAGGCACACTCACTTGGCAGCCCCAGGCCACCTGCCAACCACCAGCTCCGAATCGTGGCGGAGCAGCGGCCCCCGCCTCCCCACCGTGTCTGCAGCACCTAGCGAGGCTGGCCTTGCGTCCCCGGGCAGCCAGCTGGCCAGGCCTCTGCAGACACCAGAGTATGGACACGACAGCCGCCCACGCTCCCGGGCTGTTCACACGTAACGGGGCCCAGACACTCCGCCGTCTCAGCTGGGTCCTCCCTGGGGCACCGGTCACCACCGAGAGGAGAAAGAGGCCCTGGTCATAACCATGCCCTGGCCTGCCGGGTCTGGCGCTCCAAACTGGAACCTCTGGTGTCTCGCTAGAGGAAGAAAGCCTCTAGAGACAACAGGCTTTTAAAAATCATAGGTCCCATCTGGTGCGTGCATACTGGGGCGAGCCATGGACAGGAAGCTGGGGCCAGGCCCTGCCCTTGACCACTGCTGTCCTGCCGCCGTGGGGGCGTCACAGAAATACAGAGCCCAGTGTTAGTTCTGTATTGACTTGGGGTCCCTGGAACTCAGAAGCCCCTGGCAGGTGGGTGACAGGAGAAAGGCACCTATGTCCACTGGGCATGAGTGGTGGGGTTTTAGGCTAGGACGCAGAACTGCTTATCACTGTTTAGTTGCCAAGTCGTATCCCACTCTTCGCAACCCCCTGGCTACAGCCTGCCAGGCTCCCTCTGTCCATGGGATTTCCCAGGCAAGAATCCTGGAGTGGGTATCCATTTCCTTCTCCAGATCTTCTCAACCTCGGGATCAAACCTGGGTCTCCTGCCTTGCCAGGCAGGTTCTCTACCCCTGAGCCATCAGGAGAGCCCTCATCAGTGCAGTTCAGTGCAGTCGCTCAGTCGTGTCCGACTCTTTGCGACCCCATGAATCGCAGCACGCCAGGCCTCCCTGTCCATCACCAACTCCCGGAGTTCACTCAAACTCACGTCCATCGAGTCCGTGATGCCATCCAGCCATCTCCTCCTCGGTCGTCCCCTTCTCCTCCCACCCCCAATCCCTCCCAGCATCAGCCTTTTCCAGTGAGTCAGCTCTTCGCATGAGGTGGCCACAGTACTGGAGCTTCAGCATCATTAGCCCTAGAGCTGCTTAAACCGATTATATAGTGAAAGAGGAACAAACTCGCCAAGGTCCCTGCCAGCAAATACACATGCGTGATTCCAGGTGGGACGAGGGGCCAGCCACTTTCCGGGGCCTGAGAGGAAGGCACTGCTTGGGGAGGCGGCAGCCACACCCTCCAGGCCCTGGGATGTCATCTGGGAACCTCAGCAAACAACCTGGCGCCCACCAGGGCCATGTCCTCCAGCTCTCTCAAGGCTGCAGCCTCTCCAGCGCTTGGGCAGCAGCAAGGGCCCGTGGGGTCTCACAGGTGCTGCAGAGCAGGGGGCCTCAGTGTAAGGTGTAAAAGTGAATTTTCACTCTAAAAAATGTGATGCTGTCAAGGGGCAGAGTGCAGGTCCCTCCTCCACCCCCCAGGGACCTGTGGACAGAGCCCCCTTCGAGTAAGCAGCAGGACAGGGTGCAAAGGACCAGGCGTCCTGTGCAGTCCCACAGGGGTCTCCTTCCTCCCGCACACACGGTGGGAGGGCAGAGAGCACACAGGAGTTTCCCAGTTTTAATTAGAGCCAAGGAAGCAACTGTTACTATTAGACCAAGTGTAAGGAGTGAAAACAACTGCTGGTTCCTCCCTTGGAAAGAACCACAGGCCGCCATAAGATCTGCGGCTCTGCTCCCAGTGCTCCCCCAGGTAAGAGCACACCAGTGTCGGGCTGGGCAGGGGCCCGACTGGGTGCCAGGGGAGACGGGTCTGTTCTTGGTCTACTTTCCCCTGATCGAGAGGACTGGAAGGAGTGCTAACCTCGGAAAATTAATCAGGGGACATAAGAGAAAAAAGCAAGGGACTAGTGCTCCACAAGCAGAGGAGAGCATGGCCCGAATCCTTCCAGGGAGAGCCTGAGGCCGGGGGCGGGCCAGGGCCCGCAGGCTGACCCCCTGCCCGCAGCCCTTCCCCACTGGCGGGCAAGCCCATTCTCTTCCCGGGAGAACCGGAGACGCTGCCTGCTTCACGCTCACCGCTCTCTAATTCAGAACCTTAAAAAGCAACAGGCTACGAAAACCGAGACACCCCAAGTGTATAATGAACCGTTGCTTATCGCAGCCCAGGAAGGCGCAGCGTCTGTGATACCAATCAGTATGCGTAAGCGCTCTACGTTGAAAACCGATGAAAACATCAGCTTTTCCGGAGTGTCTGGCTCCTACCAGCTGGATGTTAATTGTAGCTAGAGCCTTTGCCCATTATTGCAAAAGGAAATAAACACTCGAGTCACTTTCAAAGCATTTTGATGGCTCCAGAGCACTCAGCTGAAGTCCAGGCACAGTGCCCAGTGGGTCTCCAGGACGCCAGGCAGGCAGGCCGGGCTGCTGCCCACCAGGACACACTGCCCTGGCCTCGGGGCCCTGTGCCCACCTCCTGGTCTGAGCGCTGCCGGCCCTTCTGCCCGGTGGGTCCTCGTGCTCGCCTTGGGGAAAGGCCTTTGAGGCCAGCCCACAGGCTGCAGGACACCAGTCATGGAGCTCCCTCTTTGGGGTGCTCCGGGCAGGCAGGAACAGACGGGGTGCAGTGGGGTAAGGTGGGCGGCCTTGGAGGGGAGTTAGCTGGTGCCTCAGTGGGGCGGGCTGTGTGCGCACAGGGCCCCTGGGGAGCCCCTGCCCATCGTGGCCCCTGCCCGCCTCTGCTCTGCTGCACTCCTGGCCCCCCCTCTTTCCATGGAGATCACCGTGGCTGTAGCCCTGCATTTGGGCAAGGCTTTTCATTGCCTATGGACATTCACTTTTGAAGGGTTAGTTTATACAGTTGTAGGCTCTTTTTTTTAAAAAAAAAAAAAAAGCCCAAGGAGAAAAGATGCTGACATCTGGCCTCAAAATACTTCCAGCAGCTAACCCAGGTGTGCTGTCCTTGCCGGCAGGGAATGAAAGAAGGGGCGCCTATAAGCAGGGTGCCATCGGGGAGGACTCGCCAGGACCCCGTGGGGCTGGGGCCCCGGCTTAGCAAGCCCGGCTCCAGAGACTCGCTGTCTGTTCCTACAGCAGCCCTGGGGGCCCAGGGCCGCTAAGCTGTGGGAGGACCTCCTGCCCCCCACCCCTGCTCCATGAGAATCTGCCCTTGGCCTGGGCCCGCTCACGCACCCTGCCCTCCCTCCCCCGTCTCCTCTCCCAGCGGCAGCTGGCAGAGTCAAGAGGCAGCACAGCAGCGCGCGTGTGGGAGGCGAGGACCCGCCGTTCCACGCCCAGCACCAGGGAGGGCCGCGCTCACCACCGAACTCCATCCTCGCTCACCACCGAACTCCATCCTCCCAAGGGCCTGACCAGGGACCCAAGCCAGGCAGCTGTGGGCAGGGCGCCCGGGGAGGCTGGTCCTCAGTCTGCGGCCCACAGATAGGAGCCCCCACCAGGCAGCATGCGCCCCTCCCAAGGGGAGGTCTGAGTCGGGCCAGGGGGCACGATCGAGCTGCTTCCCCAGAGGACAAGAGCGTAAGAGGCAGGCGGCCCTCAGTGCAGCGGGGCTTAGACACGTGCCCCGTGGCCCAGTGTCCCCCAACAGGCACCCGGCCCGCATGCCACCCCCTCCCGGGGCCTGCCACCAGCCCCCACCGTGTCCCCTGTCCCCATCACCAACACGTGGGGGGTGGAGCAGCCGGGGGCTGCTTCACTGCTGTCCCAGTGCCCGGCTCAGGGTCCTAGGCGCCAAGCAGAGGCTGGCCCGTCGGCTCATCTGCCCCGTGGCCCTGCCACCCGCCAGCCCCCTCTCCGGGCCGTGTGCTGTGAGGCCCTGTCGGCCCAGCGTGCCGGCACCCATGCAGGCACCAAGGAGGACACGTCGTGTCCCGAGAGCTTCTGCTTAGGTCCAGAGCAGAGCAGGGGACCCCCTCCCTGATGCCACAGCAGCGCCGCCAGCCTGCGCTCACGTCAGGGTCCACCTGGGAGTCCGGTGCCCTCCCCAGGCTGGCCGCGCTCCCCTCTCCAGTCCGCTGCTGGCCACAGGCGGGAACCGCCCTGGCCGAAGGCTGTGAAGACATCTCCACTCCCTGGAACAAGACCAGCCGGAAGTTGGCCGCACCGCAGTCATCCAGGGCCAGGCAGGGCCACTGCCCCAGAAGCGTGATCAGAGACGACAGAACTCTCAAAAGAGTGGGGACGCGAGTCACCTTCAGGTCAAGTTAATCCTCTTGGGAGAGACCAGATGCGGTGACCGCCGGACCCCCTCGACGACCAAGGAGCAAGCCAGCATGCTGGAGCCCACCAGCCTGCCCGCCCCAGGCCACGCGACATCAGGGCTGGGCAGTCCTGCTGCTGGCGCCGCTGTCCACCCTGCTCCGAGGACAAAGGCATGCCCGCCACAGAAGAGGGGCACCCACGGGTGGGGGCCGGAGAGTGAGGGGATATGTCTCCAGCCAGACGCGCACACCTGTATATTTCCCGGGCCTGGCAGAGGGGGGCAGAAAGCCTGGGGGGAGGCACAGACCCAGCTGGGCAGAGGCAGGGGTGCCAGGCAGAACCAGGCCCTGGCCAGGCTGGCAGCACCGGAGTCCCGGAGGGATCCGGGGCAGGGCCCCCCGACGCCCTGTCGGATGACGGGGCCCTGGACGGCACCTGGTGGGCGCTGCTGCCTAGGGAGGCATGGAGGAGGGCCCAGAGGTCTGGGAGGCCCCACCAAGCGCAGGAGGAAGGCGGCCACGGCAGCCGGGGCGGCTGCAGGCAGGTCTGCAGAGGCGCGTGTCCGGCGGAGTCCGGCGGGTGGGCAGTGGGCGGGGGTGCTTGGTGGGAGGGGCAGGCGGGGTGCACTAGAGGGTGGACTGGGAGCCCGGAGGCCCGCGCGTGGCAGTGGGCAGCTCTGACCGGTGTCGTCAGGACGGCCCGGAGCGGGGTGAGAGGGCCAGCCGGGACGACGCTGCTGGGCTCCTGGCCCCTCCTGCCCCTGGGGCCGTCCTGACGACACCGGTCAGAGCTGCAGTAGGTGACGGGCGGCCGCAGGCGGTGCCATCAGCCCTGCTACGCGGGGACAGCAAGGGCCTGTGGGGCAAGGGGCAGGGCCTGACGGCTGAGGGCCCACCTGGCCTTGCCTCTTGCCCCTGAGAGGCCAGGACCACAGAGGGCCCTGCTCGGAATCCTGGTCTCTGGCCACGGTCCAGCTTCCCCTTTCTCAGGAAGGAAGGGAACAGAGCTGGTGACTGGAAAGGCAGCCCAGCCCAGCCTGCCAGTGTGGAGGGCGGGGGCCACCATTGTTCTCGGGGCCCCTGCTCACAGGGCCTCGGGGGAGGGGAGCCTGTTCCCAGACTCCTGCACTCCCAGAGCCCGAGCACAAAGGGAAGTGGGGTGACTCGAAGGCGGCTGGGGTGGGGTGGTCGGCAGGGGCAGCACAGGGACCTGGGCACAGAGGGGCACCAGCTAGAGGCCTCGCGCTTTGACCAGCTGCCCCGCAGCCACGCGCGGTGGGTGCACACTCCCAAAGTGGCCGATGCTGACGGCAGGTCTGGGGGTGCTGGGCGCAGCTGCTGCTCTGGGTTCCCAAGAGCCCATGGGCGCCACCCGCCCCAGCAAGCATCTCAGTGCCTCGCCCCTTCCACGTCGGCAGTCTGCCTCCTGCCCTTCTCACCCGCACCCCCATGCGTAACACCTGGAGGCGAGGAGCCTCTGGGAAGAACACGGGGACAAAAAGCGAAGACAGGCTGAAAGCAAAGGAAACCGGCACCTTTAGCGCGTGAGCTGCATCTGAAGCCAGCCGTGTCCTCGCCGCGGACGCCGACAGGACGCACACACAGCTGTCTAGTTTGTGGGCAGGGTTTCCAAGTTCTGTGTGTATGAGCTGCCAGGACACAGCGGCTCGGGCTGGCCGCTGAGACACGCACAGACGCCTCTCAGGTCAAGCAAGCTGGCCGTGTAAGCACCTGAGCTCTTGAAAAAAGTTCTGAGCTGATTTGCTCCGCGTGACCGCCTCCCAAGGACCGCGCGGGTCTCCAGCAGGGCAGGGCCCCTGCCAGCACGTGCCCCGCTTCCCTCAGCCCAGGAGCCCGTGGGGCCCGTTCCACTGCCCCACCCGACACCGCAGAGGCCACCCTTCCGTCCTCAGCCTCCCCTGGCCGAATCTGCCCTCCGGTGGATGGAGACCCCCAGGAGGGGCAGGCGCACCAGGGGACCCCCGTCGGGCCTCAGAGGAGCCGGTGGGCAGAGTGCCCTTCCCGTGTGCCGGCCCTTCCGATACAACCCTCAAGGCTCCCAAACGGCTGTGAACAGGAGGCGCAGCTGCACCCGCCTGCCGCGGAGGGGCACCGCGAGAACCAGGTGGCAGACACGCACAGCGCCCCCCACGCGAGTGTGCGCACGCGCCCCCCACGCCTCGCGGAGGAGCACGCCGCACGGGCAACGGGCCGCAGCGAGTGGGGCCAGCGCGGCGGGAGGGGAGGGACTGAGGCCCGGGAGCCGGGCGAGGCGCTCGGGCTGGCCAGGCACCGACAGGACGCTCCGGGGGCCAGCATGCCGGCGTTCGGCAGGGAAACGGGCAGCGGATCGGCTAGAGAAGGATGGACGCGGGCTCCAGGGACCCCTCAGGCCCGGCCCTGCCTGGGGCTCCTTCCCACACCCTGGACCCCAGGTCAGGGAAGAAGGACCCGAGTCCCTGCGCCGTCTGAGAGGAGACGCCCTCCCTGGAGGTGATGAAGCCGCGGCAGCAGGCGCTCAGCAGTCCCGCCCCCGCCTTCGGCCGCTGCCTTGGCGGCTGCTCAGGACACAGACGCCCCTGCCCCGCGAGGCTCCTGCCTGACCCCTCCGTGTCGGGGGCGGCGGGGGGTCGCAGGCACACCCCCTGTAAGCGGGCGCCTGCTCCGTCGCGTTGGCTGGCAAACAGACGCCTGTGGAGGCCACGTCATTCCCCGTGTGCCCCCCACGCTAGGCTCGCTCCCGCGGGGTGGGGGCCGGGCCGCTTAAGGGCAGGCGGGGCCTCCCTCGCCCCTGGACCTGGGAGGCCAGGGTCTGCCCCCAGAGGGTTGCTGGCCTCGCTCTGAGAGCAAGAAGCCCTGTGGGCTCAGGACGCATGGTGTGGAGGGTTCCCCCCTCCCCAGGACTCAGGCGTTTCTCAAGAAAGTCTGTCCTTCCCTCACCACCAAGGCGCCTCCACCCGCCAAGGCCCACCCAGACCCTAGCGCCCGCCTGCCCTGACCCTGCCAGGCTGGGAGGGAGGGGACCGGAAGGACGCCAGGCGCGCGTGCAGACTGCTTCCCACTGCCTCTGGCCCCTCCCCAGGGCTCCAGCGGTAGCCCTGGGTTTTCAGGACAGGGGTCCCAGTGCCCTGGCATGGCACACCAGTGCTGCCCAGGCGGCGTGAGGGAGGCGGGTTGCTGGGCACAGATTGGGGGGGGTGTCAGGATTCCACAGTCAGTGCAAGTAAGGAAGGATGTGCGCAGCAGGGCTGCCGCAGCCTCAGGAAGGCTAAGGTTCCTGCGAGGGGAGCCGCGGGGCCAGGCCTCGGGTCCACCCCCAGCCCCCCAGCTCTCCTGTTACAGGCCTCTCTCACGCAGCCCAGGCGCCCAAGGTGCCAGCAGGCGCCTTAAAGCTCCAGGGCTGTGAGTTTCCCGGCAAACAGGGTCAAGGAGGCCCGCGTGGCTTCCACGGCCCTCACAGCTTCCAGCGAGGACGCCTTCGGCCGCAAAAAACACGCGCAGCCCCGTGTCCCGCCGGCCTCGGGGGCGGGGGCCGGGCTGTGGTCGCCAAGGACTCACGCGCTGCTCTTCCCACAGCCCGCCATGTGGAGCTGCCCGCTCAACGGCACGGGCGGCGAGGACCCGCTG
>SJXO01004881.1:16890-30430 GCA_006408615.1 Connochaetes taurinus
CACGTCCAGAGGGCGCTGTCCGCGCTGTCGCTGCTCTACCTGCTGAGCGGCGTCCCCCTCGGCCTGGGCTACAACGCGCTGCTGCTGCTGGCCAACCTGCACGACCCCGGCGGCATGACCATGCCCGACGTCTACTTCGCCAACATGGCGGCGGCCGGGCTGCTGCTCTGCGCCCTGGCACCCGCGCACCTGCTGGGCCCCGGCGCCGCCGGCGGGGCGGCCTGGGACCTGGGCAGCGAGGTGCGCGTCTCGCTGCTGGTGCCCTTCAACGTGGCGGCGCTGGTGGCGCTGTACTCCGCGGCCCTGCTGGGCCTCGACTGCTACATCGAGCGCGCGCTCCCGCGCACGTACATGTCCAGCGTGTACAACACCCGACACGTGTGCGGCTTCGTCTGGGGCGGCGCCCTGCTCGCCGGCTTCTCCTCCCTGCTCTTCCACATCTGCAGCCACGTGGCCGCACGGCTGGTGGAGTGCTCGCGGATGCGGGACGCGGCGGCGGACGACGCCATCCTGCTGCTCGTCGGCTACCTGGTGCCCGGCCTGGCCGCGCTCTACGCGCTCGCGCTCCTGGCGCGGGTCCGCAAGGAAGACACGCCGCTCGACCGGGACGCGGGCCGCCCAGACCCCTCGGCGCACAGGCTGCTGGTGGCCACCGTGTGCGCGCAGTTCGGGCTCTGGACGCCCCACTACCTGACGCTCCTGGGGCGCACGGTCCTGGCGGCACGGGGGAAGCCACTGGACGGGCACCACGTGGGGACGCTGCTCCTCGCCAAGGACCTGTCCAGGCTCCTGGCCTTCGCCAGCAGCGCTGTGGTGCCGCTTCTGTACCGCCACATCGACAGAAACTTCCCTGGCAAGCTGCGGCGGCTGATGAAGAAGCTGCGCCGAGGGCACCAGAGCTGCTCCCCGGACCAAGCGGGCGCGCAGCCGGTGAGGGCGTAGACGCTGCTGCCCGGGCACTGCCGCGGGCGGGGCGGGCCGCACTGGCCGGAAGCACAGCGCTCGGTGATCAGTCCCCTGTGCCCAAGGCTCGCTCCCTCCTCCCAGGTCAGGCATCCAGAAGACTACGCTGACTCCAGCCCCTGCTCCCTCGCCCCGGGAGACGAGGCAGAACCAGGCGCAGCCCCGTGGAGTTCCCCAGGCGCCCGGTGTGAGGGTGAGCCGTGTTCTCGGTGCCCGGCCGCCCTCGGGTGTGCCTGCCTCCCACACCCACCTGTCAGGTCCACGCCCGCGACAGCCTGCTTCCCCTCGGCCGCAAACGAAGTAATGAAAACCTAACGCCAGTATTTATACTTTGTACTCTTAAAATACTAGCCCTCCCCCCTTTTGTTTTATGAGGAGACGTTTGGTAGGAAAGTCAGAAGGTATTAAAATGAAGGAAACGCAAACCCACTCAGGTGGCGAGCCTCGAGGCCACGGGGCAGGCCGGGGCTGCAGGCTTCCCGGGACAGGCAGGCGCAGCGGGAGGGGCCATGCGGGCGTCTGCGGCCGCCAGCTGTGAGCCCGGCGGCGCCGGTCCCCAAAGTGTGCACAAGAGGTGAGTGTCAATAGGCGAAGGGAGGAAAGTACTCTTAGGATTTCTGACCCCAAAGCCGACAGGCCTGCCCACCCGCCACCCTTCGCCCTCTCCCGCACCTCGCTTTCTGTCAGTGTCAGCTGTTAGGGACGCGGGGGCGCCTCCCTTTCCACTTTCCACATCTTCACGAAGAAATCACAGCCCCTCACCCCAACCCTGTTCTGAACCTGAAATGCCCTAAAAGCAAAGGTCTGTTTCTGAAGGCTGCAGTCGCGTAGGACGCCTTTCAGGCGAAAGACAAACGCGACGTTGGGCGCCACCCGCGCCCGGCTGCTGCCGTAAACACTCGCGGTGAGCTCACTGACCACCAGCTGCCCCAGGGCCAGGCTGCTCTTCTTGGCCGCATCTGTGGGGGGACCTGCCCCACGTGGCCCGTCTCTTGGGAAGTGGAGCCGAGAGAGAGAGAGAGAGAGAGAGAGAGGTGCATGCTCTTCTGCCTGCAGACTGATTTCCCTCCCGCTGAGGCCTGCACAGAGCTGCAGACACGCTGGGCTCGGGGGCTGCAGTAAGCCTCGGGGGACAGAGCAGCAGGAACTGGTGGTCTCCGGGCGCTCCTGGCGGTGACGAGCACAGATGCCCACCAGCTGCTCCAGGGCCCCAGGGCCTGGTGGGAGCTCTCCTCAAATTCCCAGGGCCTCAGGCGGTGCCCCCCGCTCGCCCACCACGTCCCCCCACAGGGATCCCCAGACAGCAGCGGCCATACAGAGGGGCGATGGGTGCCCTCCTCAGGGTCCCGGAGCCAGCAGAGGGAAGCGGCTCTTCCCCGCACCGGGGGCTCCTTGGAGAAAGGGGGCCCCCAGGGCCCAGATCTCTGCCCACGGCCCCCACCCCTCAGCCCAGCTAGTTTCCCCCACACAGTGCAGGGGGCCTAAGGTCACTATTTCAGTTTCTCAGTGGCTTTGGTTGAAAGCTGGCTGGTCTCTGGGGACCTCTGGGGGGAGGGTGTCATCTGGTAGCAGCCACAGGTTTCTGTCCCACAACCACCTCTACTGCTGACAGAGGACGAGCCGGGGTCTCAGGTGCAGCAGACCCCACCACTGCTGCTGCTGCGCCCTGAACCCCCCTCTGCCCCCCAACTCGAGGAGCAAGCCCACCTTCGCCTCAGCCACTAGTACCACAACAATCTACTTTCAGTGGATGCTGGCTTGACGATCTCGTGCTGAACTCCAGGTCACTTCTTGCTGCCCTAGTGTTTGATTCCTAGTACTCATGCCACAGTTGCTTAAAAATTGAATGAATTTTTAACCATTTCACTGAGATCAGGCAGGTTCAGGGTTGTATGGCCATACATAGACTTGAGGCATTTAAAAGAGAATGAGCAGCTATTTGGAAAATGTCAAGGTAGACCATGCACTGTTGTTTTTTTTTAAACTGTTAGTATGTATATATTCTGACTGTGTGGCATGTGGGATCTTAGTTCCCGGCCAGGGATCGAACCCACAGCCCCTTGCATTGGAAACACCGAGTCTTAACCACTGGATCACCAGGGAAGTCCCTGACTGTGGTTTTAATATTATTTTTGTCAATAGACAAACTCACCTACTGTGCCATGCTTCATTACTCAGGATCCCCAGAGGTGAATTTAGCCTTGGGTTTATTTCATGAAGGTTATAAAGCTTATTGTAAGAAACTGGGTCTTTTACCAATCGCAGCGGATGTTATCAGGAAGTCAGAGCTTCCCTGGTAGCACAGTGGGCAGGAATCCTCCTGGCAATGCAGGGGACACGGGTTCGGTCCCTGGTCCGGGACGGTCCCACGTGCTGCGGAGCCCCTGAGTCCCTGTACTGAGCGCCTGCTCTGCAACCGGCAAGCCGGGATTCCTGAGCCCTCGCGCTGCGCCTACTGAAGCCTGTGAGGCTGCAGCCCGTGCTCTGCGACGAGAAGCCGCCACGATGAGGGGCCCACGCACCGCAACCAGGGGGTAGCCCTGCTCACCAACACTAGGGGAAGCCTGCGCGCGGCGGTGAAGGCCAGCGCAGCCAAGACTCAAATAATTGTTTAAACATTTAAAAAGTGAAACATTTGTTTCTTTATAAAAAGGACCTGACAAAGGACGAACCAGGAGTAAGTCCTTAAGGTGCTAAATTACACGTCAAGTTCTCGAAGTTAGAATCAGGCGGGAAACGTGGGGGCCTTCTCCTTTCTAACCGGTTACATCTGCCCAGATGGCGTGAATTTACTGCAGGGGTGTCTTAGAAACTGGGGAAGAACACCCACACATTTGAAGATTAAATTACTTGATACTTATTAGCCAATTTCTGGATTCTAATGTATGTGTTTCCTGCAGCGTGACATGTCACCTAAACAGCGCACAGGTATGACAAAGCAAGTCCTTCCCCTCGTGAGTTAAACTCCAGCCTTTCTGCTCACACCGTGGCTCCTCTGTGCTGGTCAGGGCTGACCCTGCACCACGCGGGTCTTCAGTCCGACGCGGATAAACCCCGAGCTGTCCGAGGGCCCATGATGTGTCCACGGGGCTGGTGGTGGGTGGGTCCCACACACCCGCGGGGGCCAGGGCTCCAGGAGGCAGGGGGCCGCTCACACAGCCGTGCCCTCCGCCAGCACTGCTCGTGCGGGACACAGAACTGAGCACTTCCTTCCCGCGTGTAGGTTCCCCAGCTGTTCCATGGGGGGCCCCGGCCACACCGCCCGGCCCGCCGCCCCGAGCGCCACGAGGCAGGCAGCCGATGGAATTCGGGCTCCAAGCGGCGCGGAGCGGGCGTGTTCGCGGAGCGCCCTCCGGTGGCCGCCGCGGCCTCCCACCTGCGCGCGCGGCGCCGACTCCCGAGGAGCCCACAGCAAATCCTGCCCTTACAAGACAGGCCCCCAGGGCGGGCCGTGGAGGCGCGCCCGGCCTCCGGGCGCTGCACGGCGCACACGCACGGCCCAGGGGCACCGAACCCGCAGACGCGGTGCGGCTCTCAGGAGGCAGCCGGCTCCACGCGCAGTCTCTGACCCCCAGTCGCCTCACGTAAGGCAGCGCACTGCCCGCTGGGCAGAGCAGCAGAGCCCGGCAGGAAGGCAACCGCGGGCGTTATCCCACCCAGGCGGGGCCTGCAGGGGCTGCACCGTGTGCACCGCACGGCCCGCCCTGCTGCCTCCGCAGCCCCAGGCCCCAGGGCCCGGCCCGCCGGGGGATGCAGGGCCACGTCGCCCTCCCCGCCCCCCCCCCCGCCCCCGGGCGCTCTGCCGCCGTGCAGCTGGACGGGGACACGTGCCTCACCCGGGCCCTCGGCCCGCACAGGGGCCCGCAGTGTACACACCCGCAGGCAGCAAGGCCCTTGGAAGCCAGTTCTGCTGGCGGGCACAAAAGGGGCAAGGGGCCAGCCGAGAGCAAAGCGCCAGGCCACCGGGTGCCCCCAACGCCAGCAGGCTGGTGGGACAGGCGCTGGGCTCAAGGTTACACCCCCGCGTGCTGAGGCCCGTCAAAACACACAGCCCGCAAGGGTGGTAGAATCTGAGCTGGCGGAGGCCAAAGGGCAGCGCGGTGACAAGCACTCGCAGGAGAGGGCGTGCCCCTACAGGCAAGCGGGGGGACCCAGAACCACCGGGACAAGCGGACCGCAAAAGAAGGTTCATGCTCAGGACGGTCAGCCAAACCCGAGACGAGAGCCCACGGGAGGGGTGGTGGGTAGCTAGCGCCCCCGGAGATGTCCACAGGACTGGGGGGCGCCCCCGGCCGGACGCGAGCCTCCCCCGCGCAGACGCAGGTCTGGAAGGAAGCAGGGCAGGCCCCAAGAAGCTGGAGAAAACTCAGCAAGCCGGGTCGCCGCCCACCCACGCCCCCCACCCACACCCCACACAGCCTTCTAGCCCCAGGAAGCAGTCGTGGTGAGCAGGGCCGGCTTCCTAGACCCGCGCAGGGCTATTTCTGGAGCCGCCACAGACAGCCATGCAGGGAACACAACATCCTCAGGGCCCAGGCTGCCGCAGCTCTCAGGGGATCCTGAGGCTGGACCTTGGCAGCCCTTCTGCAAGGCTGAGGGATGGGGCCCAGAAGGCCCAGTCCTTGGCCTGAAACTGGCACCAGAATAAGCCAGGGGGCTCGTCTCCTCAGGAAACTCTGAGCCTCAGGTGAGAGCCTCAGAGCGAGGGTTCGGGCAGGCAGGCCGGTGGACAGCCACGTGGGAGGATGCTGGCGGCTTCGCACGCTGACAGCGCCCCCCTGAGAACCGGCCAGCCCGCCCTTAAAAACACCCAAGAAGAGGAAGCGCATGTTCAGGTGGAAAACCCACCTGCAGGTTCTGATGGCAGCTCTGGCTCTGGAAAAGAAACCCAGAAAGGAGCCCGCAGCGCTCCAGCCAGCCGCCTGGCCACACCGCGAGTCCTGTGGGGCACATCGCCGGGCGGCCAGGACGCCGGGCATCCAAGGTGGGTCGCGCTTAAGCGCAGATGCCCTCTGACCACGGACCTCACCACGGGCACGTCCTGAAACACCAGTGACCCGGTGCGATCGGAGACTCACAGCTCAGCATGGGGGGTCAGGCCTGCATCAGCGTGCAGCCGACTCCCTGAAAACAAGTCACTCCATCGTGCCCGACTCTTTGTGACCCCTTGGATTATACAGTCCATTGGATTTTCCAGGCCAGGATACTAGAGTGGGAGCTTTTCTCTTCTCCAGGGGATCTTCCCAACCCAGGGATGGAACCCAGGTCTTCCGCACTGCAGGCGGACTCACCAGCCGAGCCATAATGGAAGGCCACGAATACTGGAGTGGGGAGCGTCTCTCTTTTCCAGAGGATCTTCCCAACCCAGGAAAGGGAGCGTCTCTCTTTTCCAGAGGATCTTCCCAACCCAGGAATCAAACCGGGGTGTCCTGCATTGCAGGCGGATTCTTTCACCAGAGGAGCCACAGGGAAGCCCCCTCAGCTCAGAGCAAACCTATGGACAAAGTGTGGCCAAGGCGTCTTCCTGTGGGAGGGCTCCCAAGAGTCACGCCCCTCTCTGCCTAGCTTCTCCTGGGGGGCGGGGCGGGGAGCCTAAGGGTTTCCTGAAAGCATCTCAGCGTCTCCTGTTACTCTTCCAAACCTGTTCGAAGGGGAGGTCGGCCCGGCCAATGAGGTGGCTGTCACCAGTAAGGTGTGTTCGCCAGGGTCCCACTGGGAGGGGGCTTGGAGCCCCTGTACCCACCACTCTGCACCAGGCAGCCCCCCAGACCGGGGAATGAGGGAGTGGGACACGGCACCCAGGCTGGACCCAGAAGGCCAAGGGAGGGGTGGGCCCCCACCTGAGTCTGCAGGTAGCTGAGGCCATAGACTCTCACAAGCCTGAGGCCAGGAGGGAGCAGAGCGCTGCCCTGCACCCTGGAGGGGAGCAAATGTCCCCTGCGGGCCAGCCAAACATGGGGCAGCGCACCCAGCACCCACCCTGGGGCAGGGGCTGTTCCGGCATCCACCATGCAGAGGGGAGGCCGGGGCCTGAGTTCAGGTGACCTTGGCCAGGCCAGGACACCAACTCCTGTCCGCGGACTCCACGGCCTCCCATCAGACAGCCCACCGCGCGGCAAGCAACACAATGCAGTGAAGCCGGGCTCCTCTAGCCCCGAGGAAGGCCCAGGCCTCGGACAGAAGCCGGGACGCAGGAAGAAGCGGGCCTCGGGCTGTTCTGTCAGGTCCGAGGAGGCCGAGAGGCACTGGGCGGCCAGGTTCAGCCGCGTGACAGCCGACGGCCGCAGCCGCGGAGCCCTGCCCACACCACCAGCAGAGACCGTGGCACAGGCCCCGGGGCCAGAAGCACCGACTGCTGTGCGACTGGACGTCTGGACGGCCTGCCGATGCCGTCTTCCGACCTGGCCTTGACGTTCACGAAGTCTTTTCTCCAGTTTGCCTTAAAGAGACAGGCCAGCTCGCTTCCTCTCGGTCTGGTCGTCCGTCTTAATTCTGGCATTCCTCAGCACGCAGGCGCTCGCTCACGGCCTTGAGCGCCGGCACACGGACAACGTCACCGCGGCTCTCGGACCCAGCGAGCCAGACACGGGCCGGAAGCCAGCGGGTACAGACCACGGCCCCACGCGCGGGACGCACACTGGCGTCAGGACGCGGGCCCGGCTCGCTGTGGCTCAGAATAAAGACAGCACGTCGACGCAAACGCACCCCACGCGACGTGCACGCAGGGCGTCGGCGTCACGCACGCGTGTACGGCCACGTGTGACAGGCACACGCGCGAGCTACAGAACGCGAGGAGGAGAGCCACGGCAAACCCACGGTGCAGAGGAGGAGGAGGCCCGACGCGCGGCCTGTGGTCACCGCGCGCCTCTGCCCCGCCCGCCTTTCGGCCTTTGGGGGAAACAATTTCCAACTTTATTGCCGTCCATGTCCTCTGAACACACAGCAGCGTTCTCTCCCCACTTAAAAGTCTGAGGAGCCGGGACATTTACATGGAAACAAGGTGATTTTCCGGTGGGGCAGCCTACGCAGTTACTTAAAGTCCTCCCTCCAGGACTCAGAGCCCCCACCCGGCACAGAGGCCGCAGGGTCAGAATTTCTGGGTCCAAAGGCGGTGACAACCCTGCCCCCAAGCCACTCGCGCGGCCCCGCGATCCCCAAAGGCAGAGGCCCGGGTGAGACCTGCAGGAGGCTGGGAATGGACTTGCTCGCGCCCCGTCCGGGGACCCTCCCGCGGACCCCTCCCCGGCGCACCCGCGGCAGGGCGGGACTCAAGGGCGTTCGTCCACCTGTGCACACGGCAGCGCGGGGGGCGGGCAGGAGGTGCAGAGGATGCTGGCGGGGGAGGCCTGGGGGTCCCTGTACCCACCCTGCTCCCGTGCGACCTGGCTTGACTCTTCCGGGACTCATCCCTTCCCAGGCCTGCTCAGCTGTGCAGCTCTGCCCCTCAGCGCAGCGGGCCGGCCGCCGGCGAGCACCGAGGAAGCGCCCGTTCAGGCTGGGTGTTCAGGGTCACCCACGCTCCGCACGCCTCACAGGAGGCCCGCCCGCAGAGCACCGACGCGCCTGATGCCTCTCTCGCGGGCCGGGCCCTCCCGCTCAGCGGCGGCGGGAGGGGAGACGCCTCCCCACTCGCAGCCACAGGAGCACGGGCCTGTGGCCTGGCAGCCCAGCTCGTTCCGATGGTGAGCCCGAAGCCCGGTTCACGGCCCTGGGTGAGCTCGGGACACGCTGGGGGTCGGGACGCGGCGCTCAGGTCGCACAGGTGGGGCTGAAGGCTCGTCCCGCCAGGAGGGAGCGGCTGTGCGGCAGGGGCGCGGCGCGGCTATTTCGGGGCCTGAGTTCGCGCTTTATTTGTTTAACTCGAGAGGAAGCTGCACTTTCTCATGACTCATTCCCTCAAGATGGTGTCTCCAGAGTTCCGAGTGCAGCAACCATCCTGTGTGCAGCTGGCCAAAACTAGGTCCAAGATCAGATCAGCCCCATTCATGTTACTGGGCCATCCTTTAAAAGGCGAGCCCAAAACCCACGGTGCAGAGGAGGAGGAGGCCCGACGCGCGGCCTGTGGTCACCGCGCGCCTCTGCCCCGCCCGCCTTTCGGCCTTTGGGGGAAACAATTTCCAACTTTATTGCCGTCCATGTCCTCTGAACACACAGCAGCGTTCTCTCCCCACTTAAAAGTCTGAGGAGCCGGGACATTTACATGGAAACAAGGTGATTTTCCGGTGGGGCAGCCTACGCAGTTACTTAAAGTCCTCCCTCCAGGACTCAGAGCCCCCACCCGGCACAGAGGCCGCAGGGTCAGAATTTCTGGGTCCAAAGGCGGTGACAACCCTGCCCCCAAGCCACTCGCGCGGCCCCGCGATCCCCAAAGGCAGAGGCCCGGGTGAGACCTGCAGGAGGCTGGGAATGGACTTGCTCGCGCCCCGTCCGGGGACCCTCCCGCGGACCCCTCCCCGGCGCACCCGCGGCAGGGCGGGACTCAAGGGCGTTCGTCCACCTGTGCACACGGCAGCGCGGGGGGCGGGCAGGAGGTGCAGAGGATGCTGGCGGGGGAGGCCTGGGGGTCCCTGTACCCACCCTGCTCCCGTGCGACCTGGCTTGACTCTTCCGGGACTCATCCCTTCCCAGGCCTGCTCAGCTGTGCAGCTCTGCCCCTCAGCGCAGCGGGCCGGCCGCCGGCGAGCACCGAGGAAGCGCCCGTTCAGGCTGGGTGTTCAGGGTCACCCACGCTCCGCACGCCTCACAGGAGGCCCGCCCGCAGAGCACCGACGCGCCTGATGCCTCTCTCGCGGGCCGGGCCCTCCCGCTCAGCGGCGGCGGGAGGGGAGACGCCTCCCCACTCGCAGCCACAGGAGCACGGGCCTGTGGCCTGGCAGCCCAGCTCGTTCCGATGGTGAGCCCGAAGCCCGGTTCACGGCCCTGGGTGAGCTCGGGACACGCTGGGGGTCGGGACGCGGCGCTCAGGTCGCACAGGTGGGGCTGAAGGCTCGTCCCGCCAGGAGGGAGCGGCTGTGCGGCAGGGGCGCGGCGCGGCTATTTCGGGGCCTGAGTTCGCGCTTTATTTGTTTAACTCGAGAGGAAGCTGCACTTTCTCATGACTCATTCCCTCAAGATGGTGTCTCCAGAGTTCCGAGTGCAGCAACCATCCTGTGTGCAGCTGGCCAAAACTAGGTCCAAGATCAGATCAGCCCCATTCATGTTACTGGGCCATCCTTTAAAAGGCGAGCCCATCAGAAGCACAGCTGGGAAAAACCCTGAATATCAGGATTTTTCCATAAGAAGTTCACAGTATTCTGCTGAAAATAGGTGCATGCCTGCTAGGTTGCTCAGTCGTGTCTGACTCTTTGTGACCCCATGGACTGCAGCCTGCCAGGCTCCTCTGTTCGTGAGATTCTCCAGGCAAGAACACTGGAGCGGGTCACCATGCCCTCCTCCAGGGGATCTTCCCGACCCAGGGATCGAACCCACATCTACAGTACTGGCAGGCGGGTTCTTCAACATTAGCACCACCTGGGAAGCTGCTGAAAAGGAACCTCTCCTAAAACACACACCTGAAGGAGGTCAAGTCAGCATCACTCTACCGCCGTGGAGCTCATCACAGGATGCGACACGCAGCGCGGGGCTGGGGACCCACCCGCATCCACACTCCCGCCCGTCAGCAGCCCTCCGACTGTGGGAAGCACGCGCCACCCCAAGACTCACTCCAGCAGTCTGCCTCATTTGTCCGTCATCCAAAGACCACTCAGACTACAGTCGTACAGCTTCAAAAAACCCCCAAAAGGTAAAAAAAATGAAAGAAAACAAAAGACAACACAGCAAGAGAAAGATATGAGATGGGTTAAGATGCAGTGTTGATGAAAACTATGGAACTCACGCCTGGAGATCCTTGCCCCAGAGCTGGGCACCCAGACGCCGGGGCGGCTCTGCCAGCCTCTCCCAGCCTCTCCCAGCTGCCAGCAGGTGGAGCACGAGTTCAGTCAGCACTGGGACGGGTCAGGCGGGAGAGCGGGGGTCGTGGCAGAAAGAGGGGTTTTCCGCAGCAGCTGCAGGACGAGCCCTCCAGGGGCTCTGGAGGAGTCTGGAGGGGTGGGGGGGGGAACTGAGCTGGCTCTTCTCCAACAGGAAACGCTGCCCAGCCTGGAACTCACCTGCCCCCTCACTGGGTCTGCATTTCTGTCTACAAATGTCTTGAGAGATTCGTAGGTTACATTCTCTATGCATAATTCACAAGCTACTCACTAAGGAAATTTAGTGGCTAGTCTTAAAGGCAGTCTCTTGCTAAAACAAGCAACAATATGTAAACTTCGACAAAGAATAATAGTTATTCTCTGAAAGATAAACAAGACCCACTTACAGTCCCTTCAAAGTTAAAAAGGAACGTTTGTATCAGCAGGTGAAGAAAAGCCAGCCCAACTGCAAACTTCCAGGCAGACGGGTGGTGGGGCCCAGCTCAGTGCCGCAGGGCGATGAGGAGACCGGCACTGAGGGGGTTACAGGCAGGCTTGCAGGCGGCCGCTGCGCCTATAAAGCCTGCAGCCGGAGGGCGGCGGGCAGGCTGGCCGAGGGCTGGGTGCCGCGGCTTCCTGCTCCTCCCCGCTCCTCGCTGGAGTCCTGCAAAGGCCCTGACTCCACCCCAAGTCCAGAATCACTGCTGCTCCCCCGCTGGGAGACGTCGGGAGGCTGGCTGAGCCCCGCTCCCAGGGACGGGACAGGTCTGCTCAGAGCAACGCACGTCGGGGGGCCAGAGGCGGCACAGGTAAGGGGGTCCCAGGTGCCAGGATGGGCAGGGGCCAGGCAGCTGGGTTGGGCGGGCTCGCCTGGGGTGGCGAACAGCGGCCGGGCCGATGTGGACAACCCGGGCGCCCCCACTGGGACTTCAGTACGGAGGCTCAGCGGGAAGGTTCTTTTGTATCACAGGACAGCGGGGATGGTGATCGGTTTTTGTCCTCTGACGGCCGGCACTTTCCTTTCTCCTTCAGTGAGGATGCCCACCAGCCTGAGGTTAATTTAATATGTAGAACGCATAGCTAATAGATCTCCCTGGAAAAGGAAATGGCAGCCCACTCCAGTGTTCTTGCCTGGAAAATCCCATGAACAGAGGAGTCTGGCGGGCTACAGTCCCCAGGGTCGCGAAGAGTCAGACGCGGCTGAGCCAGTCAGCACGAGAGATCTCACGGCTCATTTTCCTAGATCTGGACAAGCGGTGGCAATCTGAGACAAGACAAGGCCCCACTGTTTAACACTCACCTTTCTATCTGTAAATTCGTGGCCAACTTTCATGAACAAAGTGTGTCAGCAGTTAAGACACGCCTGTCTTCTCAAGACTAGCACAGAAACAGCAGCAACAGTCAAGGATGGAAGAGCACTCGGGAAAGAAGAGGGCAGGAGAGCACTGGGGAGGCTGGGTGTGCCCCACGGGCTCTGCTGGCCTTGAACTTCCGGAGATCAGCCCCAAACTTCCCAAATCCCCATATTAAAAGAGCAAAGCAAACACTCTTAAGCAGCTTTTATAAAGAAATTTAAAAACAGAGGCTTTAAACATTACAGATGGGATCCGAGAACAGTGGCGTTTATCTGGTTCAAATTGGGATTATCGACCAGAGACGAATAGAGGACACGGAACCACCAGTAAGAGCCAGTGTACCGACCCCAGAAGCAGAGGCTACTGAGTCTTTTTAAAGCAACTGACTCGCGGGTCCTGATGTGTCTCTTTGCTTTCCTTGTTTTCAAGGGTGTTTTCAAGCGCTCGCTAAGGAAGTGTCTGTTGCTTTGGCAACACTTTGGAAATGATTCCCAACCATCTCACAGGTGAGGCGGAAACTCTCCAGGCCGGGTTGCTAGGGCTCTTCCCTCCCACCCAGTTGCCTGGCCGCCTGCCCAGAGCCACCCCCCCAGCCCGGGATGCCCCGATGCCCCGGCCCTGCCCAGAGGCTCCGGGAGCACATGAGCAGAGCCGGTGTCCGGCTGGGCGCTGGCGGCCGCCAGGTCAGGACTGGCGGCAGAGGCCCGGGGGGGTCTCCCTCCCAGCCTCCCGGTCACAGCATTTCTAGGCTGCAAGCAGCAGTAAGGAGGTACATTTGGTTTTACAATAACCGACAAAACTAAGACAAATTTTAAAATTTAGGTCCTGAAACAATGACCACGTTTTTCCATTTCATGTTATGAAAGCGACTTTGCGTTCAGCACCCGAACTCAGGATTGGCGACAACTACTGGGTCCCTCCACCTGTGCAGCTGAAGAGCAAAGCCGGCTGCACCTTTGGCGTGCGCCGGGTCCACTCTCTTCCAGAGAGTCACCTTTCCTCTCTCATCCTCCTAAGGCTCCCCACCCCCCACCGAGACACCCCGCCCTGTGCCCTCCAGAGCTGTCTCTGGCGGGCCTCAGGCCCAGGGCCCTGGAGCCTCGGGAGAACCTGGGTGTTATCTGCGTGACTCCCCTGCTCCAGCTCAGGGCTGGCCACCCTCTGGGCCGAGGGGACACACCCAGCCCACCCACACGTGTGTGCTCCCCCGCGCCGGCGCACCCTGGCGCCCGCTGACCCTCTGCTCTCGCTTCCCAGGTGCCCCAGAGTGAGGGT
>SJXO01004881.1:32202-47778 GCA_006408615.1 Connochaetes taurinus
GGCCGCTGGGATGAGGCAGCCTCGTTTCCAGGCGGATGCGCCGTGAACCCGCCATCTCGTGGACGGAGCGCACACGGCTGACGTGAGCTGGGCGTGGGGCGCGCTCCACGGCGGGTGTGCACCAGGCCCCCACGCCTCCCTCCACACCTGGGGGCGCCTCTGTGCACAGCATCTCTGCGCCTCCCGAAGGGTGGGGCGCAGCAGGCGTGTGGAGAGCCTGCCCCTGAAACGGGGAGTGGACAGTGGCGACAAGAAAGAAAATCTAACAAGTCTGGGGCTGTTCAGCCTTTTGTCAATAAAACTGTCACCAATGCCTCTGAATTCTCCATCTAACTGGTTCCCTGCGGGGGAGGGGGGCACTCAGACTCAGCCGCAGAGCCACCCCTTCCTCACAAGAGAAACACCCCATGTCAGGAGGCCAGCCCCCTGGCCAGATGACGCTGTCTGAGCCCTGGATGCCCCCGGCACGTGGAGGGCACCCCACGCACGTTGCACACTCTGGGCACCAGGATAAGCTTCTTGGAGGGGCCTTCAGAAGGGAACGCCGGACAACATCTAGGTGACAGGAGATGAGCCAGCTTTAGTTCTAACAGTTCTGCATGGGTGCAAACCTCCAAAAAGAGCCTTTGTCCCGATCAAGTACCTGCGTTCACCAGGCGTCTCCAGCGACTCAGGCCCCACTGAGGCTCGCTTCCCCTGTGAAGGCCCATCTGAGCAGGTGAGCGCTGTCATCGAGCCCCCACCCCTGGCAAGTCCCCGCTGCAGGAGGAGCCCCGGAGTGGGGTGCTCACCTGCTCTTGTCCCAGCTGGGGTGGGGGCAGGGGTGGGGGGACAGCGTGTTAGAGAACCAGGCCTGTCCCGGCCCCTCCAGCAAACCCAGGAGGTGCGTGGGTAGCCTCCAGAGCCTGAAGGGCAGGTATAGGCAGAGACCCTGACTTAGCCAAAGGGCTCTTCCCGGACTGGAGCTCTCGGGCCCCTTTTCACCCAAGAGCCTGGCGCTCACACCGCCCTCTAGAGCGCCTGTCTGACAGCGGAGGCTGATCTGGCCTTTCTGGCAGGAGAGGTGCAAGATGAAAGCAAGGCGCCCGATGGCCTTGCTATTTCCTCGCGTCCCCGCTCGCCCAGGCAGCAAGGCTCCTCACGGCCCACCAGGAGCCCAGCGGCGGGGAGCAGCTGGCACAAAGGCCGGCTCGGCACCCAGTGTGACCTCCCAGAGGCCTGGGGCTCCGTAACCCATCCCCCACCCAGGCCCACGCCCCTGCGGCAGGAGGGCGACACTCACGTCAGTAGAAGCTGGGCTGTGCACCCACCCCATCAGAGGGAAAGCTGGGTACCTAAACCACCCCCTGGCTGGCCCTTTACCCCGCGGGTGTGGGGGAGAAACCCTGAGACGATCCTCAACCATCAGGAATCAAGCACATTAGTGAAGCCGATCCATTCCCAAGGCAGAGCTGCTGTGGCAGAAGCAGACGGGGAGAGGGAAGGGTGGCGCAGAGCAGCCGGTGGAGGGACTGGGGCTGGGCTGTGACCCAGGATCTGCGGCAGCAGTGAGCACGGGCTGTGTGGTGTGCTGTGTGTGCTGGGTGTGAGCACAGGGCGTGTGGTGTGGACTGTGCGTGCTGGGTGTGAGCACGGGGCATGTGGTATGGAGTGTGTGTGCTGGGGGGTGAGCACGGGGCCTGTGGTGTGGTGTGTGTGTGTTGGGTGTGGGCACCTGATGGGTGTGGAGGGCACGTGTGCGTAGCGTGGGCACCTGAGAGGGCAGGGCAGCTGCACAGAAGCGCCTCCGCTCAGGTCTCTAAGACCTCTGAACACCGCATCAAGGACAGTGGAAGGCAGGAGGAAGGCAGAGTCACAGGCCCAGCCTCGCTGCCCACTGCGTGCCCACCAGCCTCCAGGTCAAGGGCACATAAGTCCCTGAGCCCACCGTGCCCTGTGGCACGTTCTAAGGCCTGCACCCACCAGCAAGCCCTCAGGGAAGGGCCATGGGGCCAGAAGACAGGGGAGGGAGCTGTCTCAAGGGAGCATGGGCACCAGCCGTCAGAGCAGGACCCGCCCCGGCACCTCAACACTGGCACCGAGGCCGACGTGGCTCCACGCGGCTGGAGAGCCCAGGAAAGGCCCTTCCGTCCTGGGCGGTCCCCGAGCCCATGGGCTCCGCCGCAGCCTCACCTGAAACACCCAATTCAGTGCCCTCAGAGAGCCAGCTGCTCTGAGTGGGGCTGGATTTTGCCATTGTCCAGAGGGCGGGGATCTCATCCAGGAGCAAGGGTTTTACAGGCTAAAGAAACACAACAAAAGCGGAGTGAACCCTGCCTGCGACTCAGCCTCGTCAGGGGGTGAAGTCACCCTGAAACTTATCACAAGAAATCAGCTGCCAGGGAGTCCTGGGAGAGTCCAGTCACCGCAAGGGCGCCGTCCTCGCCTGTCCACGGACTGGCCGCGCTGCCACCCGGGACGCATGTGGGCCCCCGTGGGCCCCCCGCCCCAGGAGCCTCGGGCTCTCTCAGGGAGGGCACGGCCAGCTGCCACAGGCAACCGGACAGGAGGGTCAGCCCTGCTCAGAACGCTCCCTCTGCAGCTGACGGGACAGTGCGAACCACCCAGAGAGGAGGAAGAGCACGCAGCCGCTGTCTCCACCCACAGGTTTCACCCCCGCCCCGCTGCCCGCTGAACCCACTTCTCCACGGAGTCAGCAGGAGGGTCGTGCGCCCACACACACGGCTGAGGAAGTCAGTGAGGTTGCCCAGGAGGCCGCCACCCTGCCGGACAGCCCGACAACCTCCGCCTGGAGCAACACCTGCAAAAATTGCCCCTCAAAAACGGGGAAAATCGGGAAGAATGGGCCTTCCAGACCAATGTCCCGGGAAGCCTGCGGGAGGGGAGGAGAGTGACGGAGCGGGATCCGCCAGAGTCCTGCCAGCCCAGGGCCTGGCTGGGAAAGGCCCATGAATAGTTTTCCAAAAGCAGTGGTGGGAAGCGGGAGGAGACCTCCCTGGCCGCCCAGTGGTTAAGACGCTGTGCTCCTGATGGGGGCTGGGGGACCACGTTCGATCCCTGGTTGGGGAACTATCACCCCGCAGGCCTCGTGGCCAAAAACCAGAAGCAGAAGGACCATCGTAACAAATCCAATAAAGACTTAGAGTGCTGCTGAGCCGCCTCAGTCGTGTCCGACTCTGTGCGACCCCAGAGACAGCGGCCCACCAGGCTCCCCGTCCCTGGGATTCCCCAGGCAAGAACACTGGAGTGGGCTGCCATTTCCTTCTCCAGTACAAGAAAGTGAAAAGTGAAAGTGAAGTTGCTCAGTCGTGTCTGACTCCAGCGATCCCATGGATTGCAGCCCACCAGGCTCCTCTGTCCATGGGAGTTTCCAGGCAAGGGTACTTGAGTGGGGTGCCATTGCCTTCTCCAAAAAATAAAGTGGTCCCCATCCAAAAAAATCTTAAAAAAAAAAAAAGTAGCCGGGGGCCAGGGCTGGGGAGGGAGAACCGGATGAAGATGTCAAAAGGCCCAGCCTTACAGCCTGAGAGGCCAGGGAGCCACTGCAGGCAGCCCGGAGCCGTCCCCTCTGCTGTGAGAACCCTCCCTAGTTCAGGCTCTGCATTGTGGGGGCTCTGTGTCACAGCAGGTGGCCTGAACCCTGACACATCTGTCGGTAAGCCTTAGTCTGTGTCCTACGTGCTAAGCCCCAGGTCCTGGCACCGAGACACGCACCCCAGACCCAGGTACACCCATCACGCACTTCCGCCCCTGCCCCGCACCAGGTGGAGCCTGACTCCAGCTGCCCTGCACCGCCAGCTGCCCTGCACCGCCAGGCCAGGAGGGCTGCTGGGTGGAGATGTCCGGCTTTGGTGGCCACCGTGCTCAGCCCTGAAGAACAGGCCGGACCAACAGAGGCTTGGGACTCAAAGGCAGAGCCAAACCCGGTGGTCACTGGGGAGCCAAGACCTCAATCCCACTTGCCTTTTAACACATGGCTTCTGAGCAAAAACTCAGTGGGTTGACACCTAGAGGCCGGGGCCTGTGGACGTGCAGGTGTGCCCCCCCTGCCATGGGCACCTGGAGGCAGGGGCCTGTGGACGCGCAGGTGTGCCCCCCCCACCCATGGACACCTGGAGGCAGGGGCCTGCTGACGTGCGAGTGTGCCCTCCCCCACCCATGGACACCTGGAGGCCAGGGCCTGCGGACGTGCAAGTGTGCCCCCCCGATGGACACCTGGAGGCCGGGGCCTGCGGACGTGCAAGTGTGCCCCCCCGATGGACACCTGGAGGCCGGGGCCTGCGGACGTGCAAGTGTGCCCCCCCGATGGACACCTGGAGGCCGGGGCCTGCGGACGTGCAAGTGTGCCCCCCCGATGGACACCTGGAGGCCGGGGCCTGCGGACGTGCAAGTGTGCCCCCCCGATGGACACCTGGAGGCCGGGGCCTGCGGACGTGCAAGTGTGCCCCCCCGATGGACACCTGGAGGCCGGGGCCTGCGGACGTGCAAGTGTGCCCCCCCGATGGACACCTGGAGGCCGGGGCCTGCGGACGTGCAAGTGTGCCCCCCCGATGGACACCTGGAGGCCGGGGCCTGCGGACGTGCAAGTGTGCCCCCCCGATGGACACCTGGAGGCCGGGGCCTGCGGACGTGCAAGTGTGCCCCCCCGATGGACACCTGGAGGCCGGGGCCTGCGGACGTGCAAGTGTGCCCCCCCGATGGACACCTGGAGGCCGGGGCCTGCGGACGTGCAAGTGTGCCCCCCCGATGGACACCTGGAGGCAGGGGCCTCAGGGATGTGCAGGTGCGTCCTGCCGCCTCAGGTATGCATCTGAGGGACGAGCTCCTCCAAGTTCCTCAAGGCGCGCTCCCCGGGGGCAGCCCAGCTCAGACGGGCTGGCCTCAGCCAGGAGCCCTCCGCTGACACCAGACGCCATCTCTGCCCCTCGCAGCGGGAGACGTGAGCCCTGTGCCTGGGAAAACTGTCTTCAAAGCAGCAACTGTTTTCCCAGCTGTGAGCGCTCCGTCCTGGGAGCTCTTTTCATTCCACTGCAAAAATACTTTTGAAAGACTGAACAAATATTGGGTCTCGTCTGCCCACTCTGGCATTTCAGACCTGAACTCAGAGAACTTTCTCGAGGGCTCTGTCGGATGGGCCGCTATAGTTAGGAGGGACCCTTCTAATGAAGCTGGCTTCCTGAAACAAACGTGACGTCAGCTCTCAAGAACAAGAAGCCAAGTGGCTCCCCACGAGCGGGGGCGTGGAGGTGGTCTCAGCAGAGACGACAGGACGGGGTGTTCCCCTGCCCCCACCTTCTGCTCTATGGACACATCGGGCGCGGTGACACACCTCGTCCCAAACAAGCACCCTCGAGCAAAGCTCCCCTCAAGCTTCAAAACCCCCAGGTCACAGACGGCTGGGGGTCATGGTGACGGCCAAGTTCAGGAAGGGACTGAGGCGCCCTCCCAAAGCCTGGGCACGGCAGACCCCAGGAAAGCAGGCCCTGGGGCGAGGGTAGGGGACAGGCTGGGGCCTCCAGGAGCGCGGCACAGGGAGGGGCCCTCTTGAGGCAGGGTGGCCGGCGCACGTTCCACACACCTCACGGCCACAGCATCCACACGGGGATGGGAGCAGGCCAGGCCCAGCGGGCCGATAAAGGGTGGGGGGCTTTGCCTTTAAAGGTTACATCAAGGGTGATGTCAGAAAGGACAGGATACACAGCCTGTCAGATACACCTTGGAGGGACCGAGAGGGGAAGCGTTGGGGCGGAAGGGCAGACCTGGGCCCTTTGAAACTTCCCTTGATGATTCTGATGCTGTTTATTCAGAAGGCAGACACAGCAGCCCCTCCTGGGATGAGGGGCTCTGCTCCCCACGTCCTGAGACACAGGGGAGATGAGGGGGCAGTGGGCCTGCAGGGACGGATGGGGCCAGGCCCTGAGGCGCCTCTGGGCACCAGCGGGTGATCCGGACCCACCAGGAGGAGCCCCCAGGCCCTTCGAGCCCCTCCGTGTCCCAGGTCTGCGCTGGGGGAGAGGATGGCTCTGTGCCCGGTCTTGGCCGCCCACGGCTGGAGGGGCAGCAGACGGAGGCTGGCACCTTACAGGCTCAGGCTGGGTTCTGCTCACACTGCAGGGAGCAGCGCTGGGCCCGCGGATGGACCGAAGTCGGGAGGCGTGTGGTCGGCGGGAAAGGCGGCGGATGCGCAGGCTGGGCGGGAGTGGCCAGATCCAGGACGCCCTCCGCCGCAGGGAAGATGGTGTGGCGGCGGCAAGAGGCTGCTCCGGGCAGAAGGGGGCAGGCCCAGAGGCCGAGCTGCTCACCCAGACGCCCCCGCAAAGCCCATCCAGGCAGCCCACAGCCTGGTCTGCGGGAAGCTGAACCCAGTGAACAGCAGTGGGGAGGAGCCGCGTCTCAGGCACACTGGCCGCGGACACAGGCCGCTGCAGGGGACGGAACAGGCCACGTTCCGGTACTGGGGCTGGGGGTCGGGGTCCTCCGGGTCTTATAGCAAGCGAGCAGCCGGTGCTCACAGGAGAACCCCCTTCCCATACTGACCCGGGCACCAGAGGGCCAGCACACGTCGGGGAGGCTGGGTGGCCAGCCGTGGGGCTGTCTAAGGCCCAAAGCCATACAAATAACTCGGCTGGAAAAATATCTGAACTGTTAGGACAAAGCAGTCTCGGGAGAGGTGTTTTCTCAAATCTATACGGAGATGGCGAGCTGTGCAACAGAGCCGGTAAAAACACCCAGGCAGCTCGCAAGAAAGAAGCCAGGGGCCGCTCAAGGCAGGAAGCAAAGAAAGTGAAATTGCAACAACCACGCGTGGCCTTCTTTCATCACACTAGGGACCCTGAAAGGCGTGGTGCCGCGGTGCCCCACACGCGGAGAAGAGAGCGTCCACGCAGGGCGCCGTGCCAGCCCGGTGCCAGCCACAGCCCCTGGGTGGGCAGGGCTCCTGCCTGGCTGCTCATGCACGTTTCTATTTCCTTTTCCTTTTTTATCCATTTGTCCACGTATAACTCAGGAAAAATAATAAACACTGCTGTTTTAAAATTACATTTTGCTGAGTTATTTTCTGCTGACCACGAGGCCGCAGCTCCGCTGGTGGAGTGGCAATTTGAGCTTTAGACACCGCATGGGGATGGCGGGCATGGGGCTGGGGACGAGGGCAGAGGCCCAGGGCTGGGGGGCGCCGGGCGGCTTCCAGCTCCACCCTAAGGCCCAGAGGCAACAACGGACCCAGACAGCCCAGAGACGCAGGCCCACAGCTCACAGCCAGCCCACTAACAGACCGCGGGCCCTGGGGCACAGCCCCAAAGACGTCCTGGAAAATGGCCCACAGTCACACTGCAGGCAGGGCAAGGGCCGCGTCTAGCGTGGATGCAGCAGATGGCACTGCCAGCATGCCAAGAAGGTGCGCCACACACCTGCCCGGCAGTTCCAAGACTTAATAAAGACAACAGCACTCGTATCTCCAGGCCTGGAAGAGCAAGAGTCTGCTCGCTCCTGGGACAAGTCAGGCCATCCTCAACGTGAGCACCGAGAGACGGCAAAGGCTGGAAGACGTGAAGAAGCCGGCCCCAGCCCCCCGTCGACAACGGACGACAGGGGCAAGGAGGGGGCGGCAGCGGGAACCGCTGCACATGGGTGACCCACACGACCAGCAGTCACATCCAGGTGTTTCCCCCGAGACAGGAACACGCGCTCGTGGACGCTCCCAGCACCGCACCAGTGAAAGCCAGGACTGCAGACAGGCTTCCCTGTGGCCCTGGGAGCCGCTGGTCACGGCAGGGCTGGGTCGTGACACCTGCGGTCACACTGCGCAGAACACACGCACACGCGCGTGCACAGCTAGCGGTGTCTGAGCGTGCTCCTGGGCGGCACCGACGCTGCTCCTGGGCGTGACACCACAGCTCGGCGTCAACAGGGGAGACTGGGCACAGAGCACTCGTGCCCCCCGTTTCTGCAGCTTCCGACGCGGCCTCAGACGACTGAGGCTCCAGCGCACACCGGTCAGGACAGCCGCCGTCGACAAGCCCAGGAACAGGAAGTGCTGGAGCAGGTGTGGACAAGAGGGAACCCTCCCACATGGCGGGAGTGTAACCTGGCGCAGCCCCCACGGAGAACAGCGTGGAGGGTCCTTAAACTAAAATCAGAGCGGTGGTGTGTTCCAGCAAGTCCACTCCTGGGCGTGTGTCCGGGAAAACCTAACCTGGAAAGATACAGGCACACCAGCGTCCACTGCCGTGCCATTTACAGCAGCCAGACAAGCAGCCGACTTTAACGTCCGACAGGAGACGGACGGACAGGGACGGCGTGGCGCGGCGTGGACGCACGTGCAACGCTGCTCCGTCCTCAGGCGCGCGCGGCTCCGCGACCCCACGGGCTGCAGCCCGCCAGGCTCCTTCGTCCATGGGATCCTCCAGGCAAGACACTGGAGTGGGCTGCCGTTTCCTTCTCCAGGGGACCTTCCCCACCCAGGGCTGGAACCTGCCTTGGCAGGCAGGCTCTTTACCAGGAGCGCCATAGTGGAATACCGCTCAGCCATAGAAAGGATGGAATGACGCCACTGGCAGTAACACAGCTGGACCTGGAGACGATCCTATTAAGCGAAGCCAGAGAAGGACAAGGGTCACGGAGTATCACTCCCACGTGGAGCCTAAAACATGGCACAGACTCAGCTGTGAAGCAGAGACTCACAGACGGAGAGCAGGCCTGCGGGGACCGAGATGAACCGCGGCGGGGAGGGACGGGAGAGGGGACGTGCGGGCGCGCAGCGCAAGCACTTGGCTCTCAGGCCGAGCTGGGTGCACGTGAATGGACCGCCCTTCGGTAAGACTGAAAAATGAAGAAACACGTGGTCCACTCTGTCAACACCCCAGTAAGCTGCTTTAAACCAGCTACACCCCAGGAGAGGCCAAGGCTGCCAACACGGAGGACAACGGCAAGTGCTGGCGAGCACGCAGCTGAGACCCTCCACACGACGGGCGGCCGCAGACGCATAGACGCGTCTCCGTAGGTCCTTCCCGGTCCTGTGAGCCCACCAGGAAAACCAGAAGCAGCGGCCCCCGCACACAGCACGTCCAGAACAGCCCCGAACTGGCCATAGTCCGAGTGTCGAGACCTCGGTGTGGAGCGGCTATGCAGTGTGCGCTGAGTCCAGGGGCAAGGGGGCCCGGAACCCTCTCAGCTCCGGAAGCCCACGGTTCACAGCCCCCAGCGGCTGACCCCCAAGCGCTCTGTGCTCAGAAAGCTGGAGACAAGAACAGTGGGAGAGGGAGCTGCTGCTAAGAAGACAGGCCGGCAGCCCCTCGCCCGCCCTCGACGACCACGACAGGCCGGCAGCCCCTCGCCCGCCCTCGACGACCGCGACAGGCCGGCAGCCCCTCGCCCGCCCTCGACGACCGCGACAGGCCGGCAGCCCCTCGCCCGCCCTCGACGACCGCGACAGGCCGGCAGCCCCTCGCCCGCCCTCGACGACCGCGACAGGCCGGCAGCCCCTCGCCCGCCCTCGACGACCGCGACAGGCCGGCAGCCCCTCGCCCGCCCTCGACGACCGCGACAGGCCGGCAGCCCCTCGCCCGCCCTCGACGACCGCGACAGGCCGGCAGCCCCTCGCCCGCCCTCGACGACCGCGACAGGCCGGCAGCCCCTCGCCCGCCCTCGACGACCGCGACAGGCCGGCAGCCCCTCGCCCGCCCTCGACGACCGCGACAGGCCGGCAGCCCCTCGCCCGCCCTCGACGACCGCGACAGGCCGGCAGCCCCTCGCCCGCCCTCGACGACCGCGACAGGCCGGCAGCCCCTCGCCCGCCCTCGACGACCGCGACAGGCCGGCAGCCCCTCGCCCGCCCTCGACGACCGCGACAGGCCGGCAGCCCCTCGCCCGCCCCCGACGACCACGACAGGCCGGCAGCCCCTCGCCCGCCCTCGACGACCACAAGCCCGCCGCCAGACCAGCGGCGTTCCTGAGGCAATCCCACTGGTGTGAAGCCACTTTCCTGGGCAAATCCTCAAGGCCAGGAAGTTCACAGCCTCACTCGATGGCTTTATGAAGCACGTGTGGGCTTCGTGCCCCCAGAATTCCTGTCAGATTCTTCCAGGTTAAAAGGGAGCCCAAGAGGCCCCGCTTTGCCTTCGTCCCCCCAATCACATGGGAGGTCACAGGAGCCCACTGCCCCATCACCTGTCAGCGGGGCCCGTGCTAGGGGGCGCATGGAGTGCGCTCGGAGCACAGGGGGGCCTCCCCACCCCCGACAGCCACATAGGCAGAGGGCCAGTGGGTGGACACACCACCTGCACGGCACTGCCCAGAGCCAGGGTGGGGTGGGCAGCGCCGCCTCAGTCAGGGACCCCGGTGAGGCCTCTCCCCTCCCCAGCCGCCTGGGGATCCTGGTGAGGGCCTCTCCCAGCCCCAGCCCCCTGGGGACCATGCCCAGGACCCAGCCTCTCCAGCCAGCCCCCTTGTGAGGCCAGCAACGCCCCACACCTCGGCCCTGGCCCCTCAGGCCCCGAGAACCCAAGGTCAAGGCACTTCTGTCAATGGAAATAGGCTTTGCAGACATAAAGAACTCGTCTTGGTGAGATCAGAGCAGAGGGCTGGGCTGACGGCCCACAGGGCCCCTGACCCTGTCCCCAGGCAGCCTGTCGAGACAGGGGCGGGAGGCGGCCAGCGCAGCGTAGGTGCCCCCGACCCAGTGGCAGGCCGGCACTGGCTCCAGGGTGACAGCTGCCCTGGGGCGTCTCCCCCAGCCATGTGGCTCAGGGTCTGCGCTGGTATCTCCCCAGCATGGAGCAGCCGTGGCCTGGAGACCCCTCAGCTCCGCACACGTCATGCTGCCTGGATGCGTCCTCCTGCCTGTCAAGCCGGAGCCCCATCTGGAAGGGGCTATCCGCCCAGCTCACAGGGAGAGTTAAGAAGCTACGAGATGGGCAGATGGACCAACCCCAGGACCCGTGACTCGAGCACCGCCCTTGGAATAGAAAGACCTGCGAAGCATTTACATCATGAGCCCCTCCAGGAGGACCAGAAAGTGGCCAGGGCAGCGCCCCACCCGACAGACCCAGCACAGGGCTGGGGCACCCGTGGCCATGGGCCCCGCTCCCCTATGCCCTGGAGGTGGAGGCACTCGTGGCCACAGGCCCTGCTCCCCCCTGCATGGGGGTGGGGGCACCCGTGGCCACGGGCCCCGCTCCCCTATGCCGTGGGTCAATATGGTGACCTGTGCCAGCCAGGACTGAGGAGCAGACGGGCCCAGCTGCAGAGACGTCACGACTGTGGACCGACACAGCAGGGCAGTGGGGACAGAGAAGGGGACGCGCCAGGGACAGCCCGAGCCAGATGCCCCCGGCCCTGCTGCGGGGCACCCCCCGGGGACCCTCAGCCCTCCCAGCGGGAGCTCAGGGGCCGTGCTGTGGGAAGTGGCTGCACAGGCACCCGTGGGTCCCCGGACGGCACTTCCGGCAGCTCAGCGGCTCCTTGGGCTCCCAGCGGGGGCAGGCGGGGCAGTACTTTTCCACAGGCTCCCGCCACCCACGCCGCACAGATGGAGGGGTCCCTCCTTTAAAAAGGCGGGGCCTGGCAGCTCCCCGGCTTCCCATGAGAACCAGAGGCCCAGCGGGCGAAGAAGCGTTTTGATGAGCAGAACCAGGATGTGGTCTCGAGGACGCAGCATCCGCCTCCTCGGAGGACGACCCTGGAGACCAGCCCCGAGCCAGGGGGGCCGCCCGAGCCACCCCCTCCCCCGCGCCCCAGGCGCCAAGAGCGGAGCTGCAGAGCACGGCCCACCGGGACCCTGCCCTAGGCTGCTGGAAGCTTCTCCCCACTTTTGTTTCCAAATTTCTTTCAATCAACAAGCACTTAAATAACAAATAAATGATCACTTTTTAAAAAATCACCTGAATTTAAGAATCATTATTGGTCTTAGGCAGAAACTTTAAACTGTGCCTCTTTAACCTGCCTGCCAACACAGGGAATGTCAGAAACGCGGGTTTGACCCCTGGGTGGGGAAGGTCCCCTGGAGGAGGGCACAGCAACCCACTCCAGCGTTCTTGCCTGGAGAATCCCACGGACAGAGGAGCCTGGCGGGCTGCAGTCCGCGGGGCCGCAGAGCTGGACACGACCGAGCGATGTACCGCGCGTGCATATTTACCACAAACCCGGGCTGCTCCGCGGGTGCTGCTAGTGACGAGCAGCCGGCAAGCAGAGACCACCAAGGGCTGGAAATCTCAACACAATCACATGTCACGAGGGCGACAGTGTGGCGCTCATTTCAGAGACTAGAAACATCAGCACTGTGTCCTGGAAGAGGCTGGAGAAACCCACCCGTCCTGAGGTTCTGCAGGGATTCGGGGCCGGATCCCGAATGGGAGCTGGAATAGCTGTAAAAACCCAGGATCCATCGGGGGTCTGGACACCAAGAAGCTCTGGCAAAACTGGGCTCCAGCGGCAGAGAAGGCACGGACGACGAGGCTGGGCCCTGGGGACGCGGGCCTGGCCGCGAGCCCAGGCGGGAGCAGACGCAGGGCCAGGCACGCGGCCCGCCAGCTGAGTGCAGACTGCGGGCACAGGGGCGCCCTGGCCAGGTGGGCACTAGGGAGAAGGCAGGGAAGGGGCACCCGGGACAGTGGGGTCCCGAGTGCCGGCCTGGCTTTCATCTTGACTCAGGGCAGCGACAGCTGAGACGACCCCGACCCAGAGGCCCCTCCCTCAGCCCCTGCACCTGCCCGTCCACCGTGGCGGGAGGCGCACGCGTGCCTCCCCAGGACACAGAGCTGCCCAGAGGAGGGCGCCCTGGGGTCCCGACAGTCCCGCAGGAGGCCCAGCTCCCCCCACAGCGTCGCCGCCCTCACTGCACACACAGGGCGGCTGCGTGCCCCAACTCCCAGCCTTGCGCACGGCCTGGGCTCGAAACAAAGGCAGAGCTGGAGACACGGCTCCCCAGAGCAACCAAGCCCAGCAACCCCCCAACCCACCGGGCCAGGCTTCCATCGCCTCCTCCCAGAAAGACCGGACCTGCTCAAGTGGCTGATCAAGGGCAGACCCTCACAGTGAAGGCTGATCAGGGCCCCAAATCACCCGGCACGTTGCGGGGTGGCGCCGGCGACGCTGCCCTCCTTGTGGTCCCTGGACGCTCTCGCGGGTGACCCGAGGGCCGGAGGCTGCTCAGGCCCGCCCCAGTGGGCACCTTCCCCGCCACCCGGGCGAGAGAGGCCTATCAACTGTCACTTCCTGTCGAATGACTCCTCAGGACCTCTGACAACCGATGCGGTCTGATCAACACCGCACTGGATCAGAGCCAGCTCGGCATAGAGAAAAGTCACACTCAGAGCCTGGTGGTAGCAGCAGCAGCTTTAGACGAGACACGTTTCTGAGCGGATTCAGAACACGTTTAGGTGTAACCTCCAAACACACACAGACCCCCAGGCCAGGGCCCCGCCCCCGTGCGAGGGCCTCGAGGCCCAGCTGCGTGCAGGCACAGCACCCGGCACCCCCAGCATCTCGAGGTCTGGAGGCTGAAGCAGCGCAGCTCTGTGGCTCTGCCCTGCAGGTTCCTGCAGCTCTGACTGTCCCACGGCTGCCTCTGCACGAGCATGTCTGCCGGGGACTGTCCACCCCGACACCAGCCACACGACCACCAAGTGCCCTCCCAGGTCCGGAGACAGGCCAGGCCAGCGTGCCCGCCGCACCCACCTCGGCAGGGGCCGTCCCGGGGCCCGGCGGGGCCGCACACGCCGCTGGCATCTCCACAGCTGACATCTTCTTCAGTTTTTTGCTCTTTTTCTCTGCCACTTCGCTCTCTTTTCTCTTCTGTTTTGCCATCTCGCAACAGATAAACTGTAAAGACACAGGAAATAAAAATTCTCATTAACAGAGAGGGCAGGGTGTTATAAAAGAAATACGGAGCTAGTTCAGAAAGTATGGGAAATATGCCATCATTTTTACAAAGTCAAACCCCATCTCTTCATCACCTGTGGACAACTTACAGTGCGGTGGATTTCTAGGTTTTTTGGAGTGTTTTATTTAACACAGCTACCATCTCTACATAAACACAGGCGTCTAAGAGTAATAAAAGGGACTTCACCGGTGGCCCAGTGGTTGAGACGCCATGCTTCCACCGTGGGGGCACAGGTTTGATCCCTGGTGGGGGAACTGAGAGCCCTCAAGCCATGCAGGGCCGCCCCCGCCCCCCAAAAGAGGAAAAGAAATATCTTTTTTAGTGGCAGGATCCAAATTTTCCAAAAACTGGGAACGCTGGTCTATTCGCTAATTATTGACGTTGGCAGTACTCTCACTTTCTACTGTCAAGGATTAACTCACACTCCCCCCCGGGGGAAGCCGCTGCCCTACAGGCTGGTGGGGACCGTCGAGCAGTCCCGCAGGCCTCGGTCACCCGCAGCTGGAGATGGCCGGATGACTCCACGGTGGTGGAAGCAGCCCCAACGGGCCTCTGTGAAGGACTGACACGGGCCTGAGAAGGTCTGGCTCCGTCTCCTCAAGCGCAGGGCACCTCGAGCTCCTCGTACGGACAGAAGAACGCCCGTGAGCTCCAGAACCAGCCTCCCTGGGGGACCAGACGCGGAGGGAGCCGAGGAAGACCAGGAGGTGCCGGAGCCTGGAGGAGCGGGGACCTCCGAGGGGCGAGGTCTGGAAGGCCTCCCGCAGGGCCCGGCCCACCCAGGGGGAGACGCAGAAAATGACCTGCTCCTCCCAGCCCCACCCCACCTGCTGCCCCCTGGAGGTGGTGCCCAACAGGGGCTGGAAACAGGATGGTCTCTGAGCCGCAGCAGCTTCACCGAGAGCATCCTGCTGTGCAGGGTACAAGGCGCTGGGGCAGAGGCCTCGGGCAGCTGGTGCAAAAAACTCACACACACACAGAGACACACACACACAGACACACACACACAAAGCCATATACACACACACAGACATACACACATACACAGACACAACACAGACACAAACACATACACACATACAGACACAACACACAGACACGCACACATACACACACACAGACACACAACACACACAGATATATATACACACACACAGACACACACACAGACACACACACAGACATACAACACACAGACATATACACACACAGACACAACACACAGACATATACACACACACAGACACACACACACAGACACACAAAGACATATACACACACATATACACACAGACACACAACACACAGACATATACACAGACATATACACACACAGACATATACACACACAAAGACATACACAGACACACAGCACACAGACACACAACACACACACACAAAGACATATACACACAAACAGACATACACACACACACACAGACACAAACACATATACACACATACAGACACAACACACAGACACGCACAAAGATATATACACACACATATACACACACAGACACACAACACACAGACACACAAAGACATACACACACAGACACAGAGACACACAACACACACACACAAAGACATATACACACACAACACACACACACAGACATATACACAGACACACACAAACACACAACACACACATACACAGAGACACAACACACAGACACACAGAGACACACACA